>DWAC01000043.1:0-10027 GCA_018237905.1 Curetis bulis | reverse complement strand
AAAAAAATCGTTCATGGGTCGTTGTATTCACTTTTACAACAAACTTCCCGGTGATATCCGGCAATTACCAATTAACATGTTTAAAACAATTGTTAAAAGAAAATGAATGCCAAAAGGATATTACAACATAAAAGATTACTTGAATGATAAAAAACCACGGAAAAAAGAAAACAACTGGATATCTTTTCTGTGTAAAAAAACATGGTAATAAACACCTCATACGTCTAAGCTACATTTAAATTGGCGATTAAAAAGAGCTCTCTGGGGTTTCTTGGTGGTCCTTCTCTATTGACTGCAATACCGATTCACCACAAAAAAAAATGATGACATTCAATAAGTGATCGGTATAGATTCTATGTTGAAGAATAAACGTTTTCTATTTCTAAATAATATCAACGGCTTCAAAGTAGTCGTCAAGGCATTGCGAACCTTGCAAAAAGAAATTCGAGGAAGCAGGGTGAAAGGAAGGGAGGGAATAAGAATATTAAGTAAGATGGGCAAGGAGTTATAAGTAAGTAAGTATTAGCAAGGCTCTACCAACTGTAAAAGTTACTTAAAAACACTACCTGCTATATAATATTAATAAATACAAAAGTATACCTATTTATTTACGGTTTCGCTTTTCCTTGTAGCAACGGGACAACCATAATGAACAATCAATTATTAATAATTATTTAATAATAATTAATCGTTAATTAATTATTAACAATTAACAAAAATATGTTTGTGCGTTCATTTCTTTCCCTTTACCTCGTAGACGGTAGACCGACCATAATTAAAAATTAATTATTAATAATTATTTAATAATAATTAATCATCAATTAATAATTGACAATGAATTATTATTACATTCAAAAGTATATTTGGGAATTTGTTGGTTTCGCTTTTCCTCTTACCAACGGAACAACCATAATAAACAATTGATTATTATTAATTAACTTTTAATTATTAGTAATAAGGTACTTTTTATTTAAAAAAACAAATAAATATCGCTTTCGTTAAGCCCACTATTCATTCAAGTCTTGTAATGTATATTTAATCAATTAATTAATTATTGTTCAATAAACTCAATGCACAGAATACTGATTCCAGCAGAAGTCAATCACTCGCGCTCAAATAACGCATACATAGACATTGTAAAAAACGCGTGGACACTGCGTATAAAACGCGCTAGTGGTCCAAGATGGTCCGAGATACCGTGTCCGTGAACGCTGTCGTTGTGTGTTCTACTGCAGCACGTTTGTATAGAGGTGGACTTCTGTATTATATGCTCAATGTCAATATTTTTGTTGTATTGCCCGAAGCTGACAGATCTGTAACAATATTGAATTGAACCTGTTTATTGACCTTACATTTTTATTCATACAGCCTAATACAATATTTACATTGAAGGCTGTGTTTACTACCGGTAAGGAAAATTGTTTGTATTATAATAAGACACTACTTTTGATTTTTTATTATTACAATAATTATAAAGAATTTATAAAAGCCTCTTGGTGTATGTTGGGAGACTTTAGAAGTGTATATAGGTTGAAGATGATGATAGGTTAATGACCTCTGGTACGTTATAATGTATGAAATGGACAAAAAGCTTTTAAAATTAATTAAAATCTATGCTCGGTAACATTTGCCAGTTAGGCTCTACCTGCTTTATTTGCCTGAACCTTTATGCGTATAATTTTTTCTCAATTATTTAATTTCATTTACACTCCCAAATACAGGCCAGTCCAACCATATGGCGTCTCGTTCAATTCGCCAGAACGGACCTCTGAGGAGATTAACCACAATATTCCTGTGCTCAAGAGTTTACGAAACTAGGCTGATGGTGACGGTATCGATGAAATTTGTTGATTGCATGTTTGGGACAGTACGTTAGTATGTATTTTCTAATTCGGACCTAGCGAGTGTCATTGCCGTGACTGTAATTTACCATTGCTATAGACTTTTTGTCTCTGCCGGGTTATCGCTTTGATCAGAAAGAAAGGGTTCCTAAGGAACTTGCACAGCTTTGTTTAATTAGTTAATTTTGTGTTATATTTATTATAAAATTTATAAATCGTTAAAATTACACTTCACGTGATGAAACGCTATTTTATATAGCGATAATTAAACATTCTGAACTTCTTAATTATGACTATCAATCGTATATTAATATGAATTTTTAGCACCTAATTGAAATTAAAATTACTCAATAAGTCATTACAAATTGAAAGTGTGGGATTTATAAGTTGTTAATTTTGTATACGACAAGGTCAATTGACTGACGCCTGACATTGTTCTAACATTACCGGTCAATTACTTACCAAAACTGCCTTACTTTTTAAACATATTCGTTCAGTATATATATCGTTGAGTGTGGGTTAAATTTATCAGTCGGCCGTGTACGGTTTGAAGTGATCTAGTTCGTCAGACAAAACACAGACCACGTTCGCAATGCAATCGCTGGTGGTGTTCTTCGCTCTCGCCGCCGTGGCGTGCGGCTCCATCGTGCCCGGCTACGTGGCGCAGCCGCCGCACCATCCCGCCATCGTGCTGGACCCGCACGGCCGCCCCCTCGACACCGCTGAGGTCATCAACGCGCGTGCCATCCACCTGCAAGCTAAAGCTCTGGAACCACATGCACTCATCGGACACGCCGCTGTCGCTCCCATCGCCCACGCCGCCGTCGCCCCCATCGCTCACTCGGTGTACGCCGCCCCCGCCGCCGTCTCCCATCAATCCCGTGTGGATATCCACAGCAGCCCCGCAATCGTCACCGCTCACGCCGCCCCAGTCGTGGCCGCCGCTCCAGTTTGGGGTGCCCACGCTAGCCTAGCCGCTCCTCTTTTGGGTCACTCTGCTCATGGACTCATTGGACACGGACACCATCTCAAGAAGCGTTCCTTGGGCCACTATGGAGCCATCGCCTACAGCGCACCAGTGATCGCCCCATCTGCCGTCTCCCACCAGTCTCGCGTTGATGTAGTGTCCAGCCCTGCCGTAGTTTCGCACGCCGTAGCCGCTCCCGTTCTGGCGCATGCTGCCCCAGTGCTGTCCCACGCCGTGGTCGCCCCCGTGGTTGCGCACACCATCGCTCCCGCCGCAGTGTCGCACCAGTCCCGCGTCGACGTGCGCACCAGCCCCGCTATCGTCTCTCACGCCGTCGCACCTGTCGCTCACTCCCACGTCGCCGCTCCCCTTTTACATTCCGCTTCTTATGCGCACGCTCCTGCTCTTAATGGACATGGCCTCATCCACGGTTGGTAAACGAACGTCTGACGAATTACATAAGCTGTGTATATAGTAAAAATAATTAAAAGAATGTATTTATAAATAAAATGATGAAATTACTGAATATTTTCTTGTGTTCAATAAAAACCTCATCTCTATAGATAACTTGCAGCTTTCATTTGCTTTAATTCAATTCTTAGGCATACAATAATTTCATAATATCTAATAATAACATAATGTATAATAAATAATAATCATATTATACAAATTTTCGAGCAATTAATATTTTTTCACATAACTATGTAGGATTTTATATACTTATCGTTAGTTACAAATACCAAAACCGCCTTGCACTCTTTAGCAGTGCCGCAAAGAGAGGAAACGAAGCAAGGTAGTTAGCCCAGCTAATTCACGCCGATTTTCTTACATGGTGGCAGTTATCCGGTCGAGCCGGCCCATTTGTACTATTACAGGACGTAATGGGGCTCTAACAAACAACGATGACTGCTCAAATATAAAAATACGTGCCATTCATTCACCTACTACTGCATATTCCATTCTGCCTTCGTCCTTATGAACGTCTTATAGAACGCAAATCTACCTACTTTTTGTATTTATAGATCTACGTCCTTTTCCCAAATAATATTATAGCTACAGGCTAATAGTAAAAGTAAATTAAAAAAAGATTTAAATAAAATTCAATAATGAACTTTTTTTGTCACCCACTTAAAGTCGAGCTTTATGATGTCAGCTCCAGCCGTTAAAAAGATTACCCGGAACAAATATACAGACAGACAAATAATTTTATATTTACGTTTTCGGTCTAGGTATCGTATTCATTTAGTAAAAAGCTGTTATTTAGATGTTAAAAACAGACACTTCAATTGAATATACTTGTATAGATTTTCTATGTGTAATAGGTATTTTAACACTACATAGATACGTTCTAGTATAGATAGTCCAGATCATTTTAGTACCTAATTCTCGTTATTTAGTAATTTTAGTAATTTATTTATTCAGCGTAAAGTTACATGTTGTAGGTAAGTATGATACATTTCAAAGCACGTCATGATATCGAAGTCAGTTACAACTAGAATTCAGCCTGTTTCCTAAATTACGGTCCCACCCTGTTTTAGGGTAAACAGACCTCCCTCTTTTTTTATAAGCTGGTAACTTAATTTGACTCATGCAACAAAACAATAAATCGGGCAAATAGGAACACGTAATAAAAGATAAACACAAATAAAAACATAAAAACTAAACTACTTGTGTGTGTATGTGTATAATGTACGTATTATTAATGTAGTTGAATAAAAAACTAAAACCTAGTAACTAATACACCTCTTCGATTTTAATTATTTACAATTTTTCATAAGCTTTTCGTCTCATCATAGGATAAACTTTGAAGCCATTGTTTCACTCGTTTCTTGCATGTTTTTTTATTTAAGTTCATAATGACAATTCTTTTATTAATTATATTGTATATGTAGGGGCCCAGAAATACACTAAATCTTTTAATAAATGTTGTTTTTAATCCATTGGGTATTTTGAAAACTATATCTTTTCGCCGTCTATTATTTATTTCTAGCAGATCAAGAGGTATCGAGTGTTGTTTAATAATTGTTTGTAGAATGAAAGTTTGTCTTACTGTTAGGACATTACAATACTCAAACAAAAGTTTGGTTGGGTACAAGAAGCTTCGAAATGTACAGACTTTAAGTATCGTCCGCTGCGCCACCTCTAAACTACGCAAGTTTGATTTCCCAGCCCCTCCCCATGATGTGATACAGTAACTGAAAAGTGATTGACACAGAGCGTAATATACCTGTTTGAGGATGTTCGCAGACGCGACGTGTCTAAGATTTTTAAAGATATATATGAGCTTACGCATTTTTAACGTTAATGTATCAATTTGATGCTTAAAATTAAGATTGTTATCTAAAATAACACCTAAATATTTCAGCGTATCAGCTCTGTCTAATGATCTACAGACACACGCATTTGCATTATAACAAGAGTGAGCTTTTAAAATAAGATGTCTGGAAGGTTGTGAGTTTATTCTTAAGGAAAAGGTAATGAATTTGGTTTTATTGATGTTAAGCGATAGTAAATCTTGTGACAATTGGTTCAGAACTATGTTAAGGCCATCCTGAGCAAACTCAAACGCTTCTTCCCAAGTTTTTGCTGCGAAAAGGAGAGACGTATCGTCGGCATATGAAATAATTTTACCGTGGGTGAGCTGAAGGAGACAAAGATCGTTTATGTAAATCAAAAAGAGGGTGGGACCGAGTATGCTGCCTTGAGGGACTCCAATATCTATGGACATAAATTCACTAGTGTAGTTACCTAATTTGAGACTCTGACTTCTGTCGGTTAGGTAGCTCCTAAATAGTTTCAACGGATTTCCCCTAATACCTAGTCTCTCTAGTTTATTAACAAGCAACGGAATCGATACAGTATCAAATGCTTTTTCTAGATCTAAGAAGATCGAGATGCATTTGTCACCTCGATTCATCGCCGTTGCAACAAAGCTAGTAAGCTCATGGACAGCATCATCGGTTGATTTACCTGGCCTAAAACCGTATTGACTATTTGCTAGAAAATTAATTTTATTTAAATATTTATTTAGTCTGGTGTTAAGCGCTCGCTCAAATATTTTTGATATACAAGGCAAAATAGATATTGGACGATAATTACTGATGGTACTTTTATCGCCATTTTTAAATATTGGGTGGATTAATGATCTTTTCAGACAAGATGGAAAAACAGAATGTTCAAAGCAAAGATCGAGTAAGAATGTCAATGGTCTAATAAATACGTGCTTATACCTTTTTATAATGAAATTTGGTATTTTATCCCAGCCAGATACTCTGTCGTCTTTTAGGCTATCTATAAGATTTGCTACCTCTGCTTCAGACACAGGAAAAAGAACAAAGGATTCTAAATAGTTTTGTACATTGTAACTTGCCGACGTAGAACTACACCTAAAATCATTTCTCCTAACCTTTTCAGCGATTATCTTTCCAATGTCAACAAAATATTTGTTGTGCTTCGAAAGGGACATGCTTGGGTTTGATCTATCTATAAGTTCTAACGCGACGTCTTTAGACTTGTTTGTACCAGTGATTTCTTTAATTATATTCCATAATTTCTGGTTGTCGTTTTGAGAGCTTTGTATCTGATTTTTGTAATAGGTACGTTTAGTTTTTTTTAATAAATTATTACAAAATTTTTTATACCTTTCATAAATAATCTTATTATTCAGGTTATCTGGCGCCTTTTTAAATTTTGTATATAGCCTATTTCTATTTTTAATGCACCGTAGAAGCCCCTCAGTCATCCACGGTTTAAGCTTCATTTTAGAATGTGACACTGCAATGGAGGTTACGTTATTTTTAACAGTTGATTGAATTATGTTAATAAAGCAATCCATTGCTGATTCAGGTTCATTAATTTGATATAACCTATCAAAATTAATTAACTCTATATCACGTTCTAATAATTTTAAATTAATTTTATCGCGACAACTAGAGACGACTGGCCTAGGTCTGTTATAATTTAATGCTAGTAAGATTGTTTTGTGATCAGTGAGTGCAGAATCGATCACTAAAGTAGTGGAAGATTTTTTAGTTTTCAGTAAGATATGGTCCAGGCAAGCATGACTAGCGTCACGCGTTATAAGATTGTGTGCAGGGAGAAGACCATAGAAAGCGGCTAAGGATAGATATTTATTGGTGTTTATATCATGATTATATATTTGTATATCGATATTTATGTCTCCTATAATTATTAAATTTTGACACGACGACAAATTATTCAAGGTAGTATTCATGGAAGAAAAGAACCTATCTAAGTCTCTAAAGGATGGAGGACGATAAATAGCCAGTATTGCTAGATCATTGCCATATTTAAGAATCAGACAGTTAGCCTCATCGAATGCTGCCTCTTCTACTTTTATGTTCAGAGTAGAAAGAGTGTACACGACAATGCCGTCATTTTGATTATAATTCACATTTGTATGCACACAATTATATCCATCTAATATGGGTAAAATAGGTGAACATGAAAGCCAGCACTCGGTTAGTATAATAATGTCACAAGTGAAATTTAATTGGGTTAAAAATATATTAAAATTGTCAAAATTGCAGCCAATGCTCCTAATGTTTTGCGTAATTACTTTCAAACTCTTAGATGGGCATGGAATGTATGTTAAGCATTCATCTGTATTACACGAATAAGCCTTGGAGACGGAAATATTTTCTAGGTCCTGTAATAAGTTATTATTAAAATTATCGAATTTTATAATATATAGTGTGTGAATTAAAATGGTATGCGCACAAAAGAAATAGATTAACATACATGAAGCTAAGCGAGGCTATTCGTTTTATATCACAGGTGTATAAATTGAGTAATTGGAAACTATATACAGTAATCAAAAAATGTATAATATATAAGATAAAATTATTGTGATTTTTTATAATATTGTATAATAATTCTTTTATGTGTATAATAGAAAAATATTTAAAGTTAATAATTTTTATTTTATGTGTAAAATAGTATAAAGTTATTTTTGTGTTATGTATAGAGTAAAGTAGGCTTGTTTTAGAGACGGTTATGTATATAAATGTATTGTGTAAAAATAATATAATTAATTTAGTAAGTACAAATAAAACAAGCATTCTTAAAATAAGACTAAAACTAATCGATGTATATAGTCAGAACTTCTTTGCAAGGGCAGCCAGGTCTTCTTCGCATTCAATGCGTATCTGTGGGGTTCCTTCCATTTTTCTTAAATAGACTGACCCGCGGGAGGTCCAACAGAATGAGTATTTATGTTCCTTCGCGAAGTTTCTAGCAAGATAGAAGAGTTTTTGCATTTTTTGGGATAGGAGTTCCGATACATATACGGCATTACAGGTGGAAATATTAGGCAGAAAATATTTTGTATTCAACTTATTTTCCTTGGTTTTATCATTGTTAAATTTTTTAATCGAATTTAATAATTTTTCTTTAACTAATACTCTGTTAAACTCAACTACTAAGTTTTTAGAGTTTTCACGTCTTGACTTCAACCGATAAGTATCTTTGATATCCGAATCAATGATGTCCACTCCAACTGACTGACCAAGGTGTTTTACAACATCGTGAAGGGTTTCCTTACTTTCCGGCTTATTATCCTTGGTAGTTATAGGAATATTCCTAATTTCAACACCAACGCGAGATCTATTTTCCAAAAATTCAATTTTGTTTTGTAACTGCTGTATGTCCTTTTTAGAAGCTAAGAGTTGAGTCTCCAAATCCTGAATTTTGTTTAAAAACTCGTCGTATTTTTCCGCTATGAAAGCCATACTGTTCGAAATATCCTTATTTTGTTTCTTAATTTCTAACATAGTGTTTTGGAGTTCAGAAAACCGTTTATCCTGTGTAGTAGAAAATGAGGCGAGCATATCTTTCACCATCGACAGAACGTCTTCCACCTCAACCGATTTGTCAACTTTACAATGTTTACGCTTGGAACGCGAGGATACGTTGGGTGCTGGATTTTCACATAGGTCCGGAGCCGAATCGTAGTGATCCAGTGGCAGAGGTGAAGCAAGCGGAGGAGTACGCCTGAGAGGCATGTTAAGTAACGTTTGTAATTGAAGTATTGCTATTCAAAAATTTTAGGCGCAATTAAAAATTTGGTCGTAGGTTTTTGTTACAATCAACATGCAAATATTTGTGCAACTATTTGTAGGTAGTGTTTAAAATGTCACGGAAATTCACAAATTGCACTTTCTCTTGATTACACTTATTACACAGTTCTTTTTCACTTTTGATATTGTTAATAATTAGGCATTAACTTGATTAAAAATATTCACAGTTCGTTTTGTAAATAAAATACGTTTTGCTATTTTTAAAACTAAGGCAAAAGCAAGCGATTTACAAACGCGTGTTGACACTACCCGTGCGGGGGAGAGAGTTTTGTCATTGTAATCATATTGGTGACTGTGGTCATTAGCAAACCCCCTATCCACAGGGGCCTTATACAGTTTTACGGCCTAAACTTCATAATATGTAATTATGACATTGAGAGCCTGTACGCACAGTGAAATGTTTACGCAAGGTTTTTTTTCGCAATTCTGTTGTACATTGGATCTAATGGAAATGTCCGGCGGTAAATAATGCGCGCGGAAAAAATCCGCGATTTCATACAAATTTGACGTAAAATTTTTTTCGCCGTGCGGAATTATCTTAAGGGAGAGTATTAGCCGTGGGGCGAAATGTATGAAGGAGGGAAAAAATTGTTTCTATGGCCTCGAAAGTTCCATGTATTTTGTCGCATTTATTTCTGCACCGAAATTACGGCACGATACAAATTACTTCCATTAAAAGTTTATAAAACGTATCCTTTCCTTGATATAACCGCTTTGAATTTGAAATGAAATTCGTGACTAAAGAATAAATATTTATTACACTGCATATATTTGCTTGTCTTGGTAGCATGCTATTGTTACCTGACTCTAGCAGAAAGGGAGGGGTAATGATTTTAGTAGTTTATATATTTATTTTTTTATTTTATATATAAGTATATTTATTATCTACCTAACTAATGTATTATATTTTTCCTGTAACCCGATGGTTTAATGGAAGATATCGCTTCAAAGCGATGGGCCGCCTTTGTACACATACTGTTAAAATTTTATTTCTTGTTATTTTGTGTGCAATAAAGTTTTATTTATTTATGTTTGTATATATGTGTGTTCCATCGTAATATCTAAGCTTCCGATTTTGGTGAATGCGGTAGGTATCAATGAAATCGTTAATTGTAACGGGT
>DWAC01000042.1:0-10058 GCA_018237905.1 Curetis bulis | reverse complement strand
TTTAATCTTTTTCTTTCAGATCATAAAAATCATTAAACAGTAAATCAAGGTGGTTTTTTTCGCACAATCAAGATGGACGAAAATTACAAAATTAAGATCGACTTTATTTCGATCCAACTAATATTTATAATATATTTCAGACGCCAAAATAAAATTAAATTCTGCTTTAAACATTGTACAACAGACAACTCTAAAAAGTCAGTGTAAATTTTAGGGTATACATTTTTGAGATAAATTGTATTAACGCTAAATCTCCCTTTATTTTTTTGACATGCTTATTTGATTGACATTTTGTGTTTGTATTCCTGTGTGACAAGGGATACAAAATTATCCTTGTTGTATTATGAATGTCATTCCATATAAAATAATTATATAATTCTTAAAGTGCTTATTGTTGTATTTTTGCATTTGGTCATTGTCTAAATCGGGAATAATTCTATTATCTGTTTCAGTAGGATTTAAGCCAAAATGGAAAAACTGGAACCCTTATAGAATAGTAGGATATTTTATATCAAACTAATTAAGAAAACTATAACGTTTTACTTCGCTTCACGGGTTAAAGATTAATAGCAGCTGGAATCAAATAGCTCGAATCCCTACGCTACGCGTGTCGTGACACACACTCGGTCAGTTTTCATTTCAGTGCACTATGTACCACAGTGCTTGGCAACAATTTTATATATCGGCTATCTTTAAATATTAAAATATCTTTACTTTCGAGGTATGAACATAATTTCGTTACTATTTTGTAGTCTTAACTTTAACTTTTTTATTTAAATGGCAACTATCTTTGATAATTTTGCCAATGTCACGTATGACCAACGCACGGTATATCTTAACTGCTACAATTAATCGGTTTTTATACTGAATATCCGGCGATCTTTTAAGTGTCTAAAACAAATAGAAACAATCACAATGGTTAGTAAATAATGCTAAATAAAAATACGGCTTGAATGTATGACATCTAAATAATAAAGAATTAAAATACATGTTAGGTAATAGTCGGTTAATTAGTGCGATGATAGGTTATAGACGTATAGTATTAGAGCATATGTAATGTGATGGGCATTAAGGATAAGGTCGTTATGACATTGCGTAAGTAATGTACTAATGTTAATGGGGCGAGAAATCGAAGTAGGAAGAAAATCATACAAAGATATGCTATGTTTTCGACAGTTGAAAAAAATATGGTTCACAGTGCCTTCCTCCAGACCACATTCACACAGTGAGTGATCTCGAACCCTGATTTTGGCCAGAAAAACTGGGGAGCAGATGTGGCCTATCCTAAGACGGATAATTGTAGATGTAACATGTTTGCTTAATGATCGGTGTTTAAAGAACCATGGACTAGATGGAATTGATGGTTGAATATTGTAATAGTACTTGCCAGTGCTTTGAGCACTTCTCTGGTTTTGCCATTTATCAATGAGGTGGGGTTTGGCATGTAAACATAAGTCCCTAGAGAAAACCTTTGAATACTTTGGGCAACCCAAGTCTATAGCTTCCTTGGCAAGACCGTCAGCCATCTCGTTTCCAGAAATACCTACATGTCCAGGTATCCAAGCTATAATAACCTCTATACCAGCAGCAGAACATTGGCGTAAAATATCTTTAGTTTTCAGATTAATATACAAGTTATTTTTAGAACGCGAAGGGAATTTTACAAGATCATATAAACAACTTAAAGAGTCACTAAAGATAATTGTCTTATTTAATTTATGTGACTGAACATATAAAACTGCTTCATGCAAAGCGACGGCTTCCCCAGAAAATATTGAATAATGGGAAGGGCATTTAAAATTTAGAATGATTTTATATCGAGGGATCCACACGGCAGCACCTACACTTTCACTCATATTTATCTTGGAAGCATCTGTGAAAATGGTAAGCCAATTTTTAAATTTTGTATCTAAAATTTTGAGGAATGTTTGATTGGGTGAAGGAGTATCTTTGTCAACTCCAAAATTTAAAATAATGTTAGGAGTATAAATCAAAGAGTCAAAGTTAATACCAAAAAGGGGATTGCCAGGAAAACGATAAGTAGAAATTTCATGATATAATCGAAAGCTATTTATAAGACAAGGGGATGACTTATGATTCCAGTAGGTACTGGAACCTACTAAATTGTTAAGATTACTTAGTTTAGGATGTAATAAATGCATAGAATTTTGTGTCAGATTAATATAAAAGCGATCACAAAGAAATTGTCTGCGAAGTGACAAAGGGGGTTCTACACACTCCACTTGCATAGCGTTAATAGGCGATGACTTCATCGCTCCACATATTATTCTAAGGCACTTGGATTGAATTTTATCTAATTTTGTTAATGCTTGTTTGTTGCAGGGTTCCAAAACAAATGAGCCATAGTCAAAATGGCTCCTTATAATTGCATTGTAAATGAGTTTTTGGCAGTATGGGTGAGCACCCCACCAAACACCCGAGAGAGCACGTAAGACATTTATGTTTTTTTCGCATTTCTTGCTAATATAATCAAGGTGATGAATACCTGTCATATGAGTATCTAAAATTAAACCTAAAAACTTAACTTTGTCCTCCACAGATAACCTGTCTTCCTCTATGTAAATATTTATTGGTGGTATAATACGCTTTCTCGTAAAGGCTACAACTTTGGTCTTGGTTATAGACACTGAAAGGCTATTATTGGATAACCAATCGTAGAGATACCCCAAAGCAGTGTTTATGCGAGAAGATGCGTCATCAAAGGATTTAGATTTGGCATATAAGACTATATCGTCTGCATATTGAAGAACCTCACAGAAGGAATCCACTGATTTGTCCAGATCATAGGTATAAAGGTTATATAATATTGGGCTGAGCACAGAGCCCTGAGGAAGACCATTCCACACATGGCGAGAAGGAAGAAAGATACCATTAGAACGAACAGAAATATAACGGGATTTTAAAAGATTGCAGATGACATTTGTTAATCTTGCAGGTATACTCAGCTGGAGCATTTTCTGCCTGAGTAGTGAAGGTTGTACATTGTCATATGCTGAGTTTATATCTAAGAAAACCGCTATTATATGTTCTCCATGTGAAAAAGCAAGACGAATATCTGTCGTTAAAACACTTAGGCTATCTATTGTACTCATACCTTTTCTAAAGCCGAATTGATTTTTTGGTAAGATTCCCCTGTTTTCTAAAATCCATTCGAGTCTATTTTTTAAAAGATGTTCCATTATTTTTAACAGGCATGAGCTAAGCGCGATGGGTCTATATGAATTGGGGTTATGGGGATCTTTACCTGGTTTTATAACTGGAATTACAATTTGATTTTTCCATGAATCAGGAAAGGATGATGTTTCAAAAATTTTATTTAATATACAAAGGAAATATTGTTTGGCAATGTCTGGGGCATTAGATATAAATGAATAGGGTATTCCATCGCAGCCTGGAGTGGAGTCACGTAAATTATCTAGAGCACAACAGAGCTCCGCAAAAGAAAAAAAGTCATCCATTCTATCATTAGAACGGTTAGATAAATTTGAGGTAAGCATTTCCTCAGTAGGAACAAAATCAGGGGCTAGGTTATTTACAAATTGGTATATCCAAGGAGACGAGTCATTGGAGGTTATTTGAGAGGAGCCATTATTATAGGTGCTTCGAAATTTTCTTATGTTTGTCCAGACTAGAGTTGAGGGAGATCTTGGTGAAATACCTTCACAAAATTTTATCCACCCATGTTGTTTTTTTTGAGAAAAAAGTTTCTTTGCACGGGCATAAATGTGTTTTAATGACAGATAATTATCCATATTTAGGTTTAAACGATATTGTTCCTCTGCTTCCTTTCTTGCTCTTACCATTGCAGTGCAATCAGTATCCCACCATGGGGGAGAGGATATAGGGCGTTGGAATGAGGATGGATTTTTAAGAGGAAAGATAGAATCAGCTACTGAGATTAATGATGTAGTAAAATCCTTATATGTGCTCAGAAAATTCTGTATATTTACTTCGGGAAGGGCATCAATTTTATTACTGAGTAATATTTTAAACATAGACCAATCGGCTTGAGCCAATTTGTATTTTAACAATGGAGGATTAGGTGGTATTTTATTTACTGTAGTGTTAGGCAATGTTAACAATATTGGAAAATGGTCACTTCCATAAGCACATGGAAGGACATTCCAGCTAATTTGTGATGCTAGGTTAGGTGAGCAAATAGACAGGTCTATTGCACTTGGATTTTGAGAAGGAGAGATTCTTCTGGTAGGCGATCCATCATTCAAGATACATAAATTATAGTTATCTAATTTATCTAAAAGTAGAGTACCATTGGCATCGATTCTATGAGAACCCCATACCACATGATGGCTATTGAAATCCCCTAATATGAGAAGAGGACCAGTTAAATTGGATATAATATTACCAAATTCGGTTATTGAAGATACATCCGGATGTGGGATGTAGACTGATATAAATGTAATGTTTAATGCTTTAACTGCAACAATGTTTAATTTAGAGCTGTGAGGGGGAAGTTGGATTTGGGAGTATACTATATTATTACATACAAATAGGGCACATCCAGCCCAGCCGTCATTCCTGTCATCTCTGATACAATGGTATTTAGATACTCTAAATCTGGAATTAGGATTTAACCAAGTCTCAGAAATGGCACATATGGAAGGTTTATATTTATTTAAAAGATAGATAAAGTCAGCTTTTTTATGTCGAATACTTTTACAATTCCACTGAAGTAGATTGTTGGCCGCCATTATTGGTATTAATTGAGAAAAGTTGATTGAGTAATTGTATGGTATTGTTCGGTACAGAAATGTTATATTTTGATATAATTTTGATGAGTAATGAAGATAGTAGCTGCAATAAATCATCATCACACGATACCTCATTATTATTTAATAAGGCACACCCATTAGGTTGAGTAGAAGAAGGAGTATTAATAATAGCCTGATGGGCTTGTCTATCATAAGATTTTGGGGGAGGCGGTCTAGGTTTTTTATTTAAAGTGACAGTTTTACGGTAAGAAGTAGTTTGTTGCGTTTGATTCATAGAGGGGTTATGTATGATTGAAGTTTTTTGTGTAGAGATATTCTGTGAGGGGATAATAGGTTGAGAGAATAGAGCAGAAGTTACATCTGCATATGAACGTTTCACACTAGGAAAACGTTGGGATGCTTCAGTGTATGGGATGTTGTCTTCAGACATAACAATTTTAATGGATTGCTGCCGGGAATGCTCAGGACATTTCTTATTCGTAGCAAAGTGATTGCTGGTACAAAATATACATTTAGCTTGGTGTTCTTCCACAGTGCAAGACTCACCAAGATGTTTGTCAGAGCAGCGATAACATCTTGGATCAGAGCGGCACTGAGATTGAATGTGGCCAAACTTGCAACACCGGACACATTGTATTGTTGGTAGGTGGTAGTTAGATACGGTAATAGCTGAGTTATAGCAGAAAACACGGGATGGCAGAGTATGTCCTTTAAAGGTTATTACAACCGTTTGGGTGGGAATCCACACAGGGGAGCCATTTTCAAAGGTTTTTCTGTTCAGTCTCCTTGCTTTTATGACTGGGCCACACCCAACAGGGTACTCTAGGGCTTCGATTAGCTCAGATAGGGTCCATTCTATGGGAATGTTTTTTATTATGCCATTTCTTGTAATATTAAAAAGGGGAATGTTTGCAGTATATTTGTTATCAATTAAAAGGGAACTTTTAATAAATGTGTTTGCTGATAAAAAGTCTTTGAATTCTATTGCCACCTTATTTCTCCCTAATGGCTTAATACCATCAAGGACAATACCAGCTACCTGGTTTTGATGGATAAGTTGCGCGAATTTCAGAACTCTTATTGAAGTCCCTGCTGAAGGGTCTGGGGATGATCGAGACACATGAACCAAGAAAGGGCCCATGTCTTCCTTGTCGTATTCGGTATGTATATTCTCGTAACCGTCCACGGCATATACGTGTTGTTTTGATGCCGATGGATGGGATACATTAGTTTTTTTTATTGGAAAATTTTCAGATATTGAATTTGACGGATTGACTCTTTTTCTACCTACTTGGAGTTCCGTATGGATCCCCCTTTCAATATCCATGTTCAACACTGATACAATGTCACCTCCACCCCCATCCGGGGGCTCATCCTCCTTTAAATTAGACATTTAAGACAATCACAACATATAAACACTTACCAAACCACTATATTAAAAAACAGCACAATAATTAGTATTATAAACATACACAACACAAATAAACACTTAAATTATCAATTATTAGTAAATACGTAAACAAAAACACGTGCGTCAACCAATATCGTGAGCACAGCCCATCTGCGTTAAAAATCCATTGACGAATTTATCAATTTAAAATAAATGACATTCTTTTTGACATTCCATTGAAATATTAATTAGTTTGACAATTATTTTTATGCCATTTCTTTTTTTTCCATTTTTTTAGCTTTTTACTTTTTTATGTTAAAACTAAGTGACATTCCTTTTGACATTCCATTGACATCTTCATTACAGTTATTACTAATTTTTTTGTCATGACGTACGACTAATTTTTGGGTCGTTTGAACGTTACAAATTACAACTGACATTAAGTTCCTTTTATTAAGTAGGTACAATTGCGATTCCATTTATTCCGCGGCGATGTAAATTGACCCTAAGAACGGAAATAGTACTAAGGTGACATTAGCATGCGTACAAGAAAAACAATCTTCATAGTTACAATAAAATTAAAAGCCTGGTAACCCTATGCTTGGACACACGCCGTTGTAGATATAATCTCGAACACGTGTCAACAACTGAACGCTTTTTAAACCTCGTTTAACGTAATCGTTGACACTGGCTCGCTCAAACGTTTATTTTTTTATACCAACGACATCCCGCTAGGAGCCTGGGATATAATGCGCTATTTATCTTTCAAACGGTAATATAATTTAATATAATGTTATTTTAATTTTTAGTAGTGTTAGAATTATACTATTTTTTTATTTAAAATGTACCAGATTTTTATAGTGTGTATCGTGGAGTCCTAGGCTTCCGCAAAGTCTCTAAAGGGAAATTCTTACTGTAGACAATAAAATAAAATTATCTTGTATGCTTATATCAAAAAACAATAGTACGTATCAAAAAGGTCCCATACCCACAGTAACTGGATGTAATTGGATGTGAGTAGCAAAAAATCAATCATCTTAGCGCTAATTGAGGGAGACCTATGTTCATCAATGGTCAGGTATAGGTTGAACATAATTATTTTAAACTTTTTGTTTATAATATGAAAAGTGACACATCTCAAATGATCTACAATTTCATTTATCCAAAATCATTAATAAATGAAAATTCATAAAGATATTATTTACAGCGCACTAATTAGTCGTTCAAAATTTGATAAACCACGAAAAGGTAAATTGGATTATATTATTTATATGTATTATAATATGTTATTTTCATAAATATTTGAAGCGTAACTTTATACAAATAATGTTATTAATAGTGTTATAATTACCATTAGGTACACATATGTAAGTATTTTTTAAATATACACGAAAAATAAATATACAATAAAATGTATTAAAATATACTATGGTACAAAAATAAAGAAAAAATCAAAATAAACTTTCAACGATATTTTCTTTTAAAAATATAGCGGATTAAAATAAGCAAGGGCTATCATAATTAAATAATTTAAAAAATAATAAACGGTAATTATAAACGGTATAATAAAAACTAATTACTACATGTATTAATATTAAAGCCACTTAGTGAATTAATTTAAAGGGATTTTACGAAAATTCCCAAATATGTTCACAAAGCGTTACGTCATTTCGACGCTATAAGCAATATAATTAAAGACATTTTTAAATGCTAATTCGTCGGTGAAATAAAACACTTTCGGCCAATCAAATCATATTAGCAGGTGTTTTTATCTATAAATTAACATAAATGTACATATATATTTGGGGTAACATATCTATTAGTCCCTTTCGTAATTTTAAATTATAATAATTTTTACATTAAAATAATTGAATAAATTAGTCATAGTCCAATCCGTTAGCGTGAAGGCGTACCTGCATTAGAAATATATTAAGTTCTATGTTTTCCCAGCGACTTCTTTCGCCCAATACCTTTTTTCCGGTTTTTGCCACATTTTAAATTGATGCTCCGTTTCTATTTGTCGTACAGTGATGTTATATAGCCTAAAGCCTTCCTCGATAAATGGTCTATCCAACACTGAAATAATTTTTCAAATCGGAGCAGTAGTTCCTGAGATTAGCGCGTTCAAACAAACAAACAAGCTCTTCAGCTTTATATATTAGTATAGACTTTCGCAGTAGCAAGCACGCAAGTATACAAGTGTGCGGGTAAAAGTGCCCCCCTCCTGTCGGTTAGGGGCATCCCATCGTTTTGAACTCATCCGTCTTTTTCCGTCCCCCTAGTTTCCTAAATAGAAGCATACTATTGGATCCTTAGAGAAGCACGAGCCCTCTTCATTGAAAGCATTTACCTTACATAAATACATACCTTCGAATTAGCATGAACTTAGACAAGTTTTGCTACCGGTTCGTATCTTTAAGATATAAATTCCTCAAAGGCGGCCAATGCACCTAGGGGTTGCGTCCCCGAGCTGCGGTAATCACCTACAAACAAATGACCCGCATGCACGTTTAACATTCAATAAAAAACTGGCCAAGCGCGATTCGGTTACGCGAAAAATGTTCCGTACAACTGTTTTACAAGACTAGACAGTATTCCTACTTTAACTTTTAGTTTTACACATTTGTGTGGAAGCCCTCTTAAATCTTTATTTCATTATTTATTTTTAAAGTGAATTTTATAATTAAAACTTTTCCCGCGCCATCGTTCGCGCTATACTTTTTTCCCTGTTTTTGGCATATTCTAAATTGATGCTCCGTTTCTGTTCGTTGTAGCCTTATTTTATATAGCCTTTCTCAATAAGTGGGCTATCCAACACTGAAAAAAAATCTCAAATCGGATCAGTAGTTCTTGAGATTAGCTCTTTCAAACAAACAAACAAACTCTTCACCTTTATACTATTAGTATAGATTACGGAACCCTAAAAAGCTAAATACAACGTACATTTATAATTTCCATTGCAATCGTGCACTAGTTACCAATTTTCCGTCTATATTTATTTTTTTCTTAATCCTTTCTAAAACCGTGTCCTACTTTCCCATTTCGTAACATTTTCCTTATAATCCGTTTGTCCAAAGCCAGTTATTAAGTTTTCATAGGCTTTCTAATCAAAGTCGACATCGCGTATGAAAATTAAAAAACCAAATCCATTGTTCATATTTCCATTTTGAGTTGCATTTTTCCATCGGATTAGGTTTTTATTAGAATCATTGTAATTTTAGGAAGACAGCAAAATGCCTCCTGTCAGCTCGACCAGGGAAGTATCTTCCCACAGAAAATCGGTTTGAAGTAGCAGGGTTGCTACAGCGTTTCATACGGAGGAAGAGTGCCAGAGGCGTCACTGCGTTCTGTCCTCCTCCCATCCCACCTTATATTCCTGTTCCTCCTCTTTATCTTGCACCCTCCTCGCACCTACAATTAGTCTTTTAACGAACTTTTAAATTACATGTAATTGATATAATCTAAACAATTTTCTATCTTACTGGCTTGTTTTTCACCTCAACACTGTCATCAGGTACTAATAAAATCCTTACTAATATTATAAATGCGAATGTAACTCTGAATGTCTGTCTGTTACGATTTCACGGCGAAAACACTGAACCAATCGTGATGATTTTTGGTAAAGATATAGTAGGGACTACGAGGAAGGACATAGGCTACTTTTTGTGGCAATAAAATATCTATAAGAGTAAGTAAATTTTGGCGGGCGAAGCCGCGGGCAAAAGCTAGTTAAGTAATATATTTTAAAATGGCAATGTATATAAAGGCAGGTCCATATAATACATAGCACATACGCTAGTAGTAAAAAGGTTCTCATGTCGTCGCATAATCCGCAGATCCCTTTTAATATTTAAATTAATTATGGTTGGTAGAGCCTTGCTATTACATCTTGTAATAGCACGAAATGGGCCGGC
>DWAC01000041.1:0-10067 GCA_018237905.1 Curetis bulis | reverse complement strand
GCGTGTTAACCCGGGTTTCGCCACACCTGTGAAGGTCTGTGAAGCCTGACCGGCCTTTGACCACGACCTTTTTCCCGCGTTCTTGTCGTATATGATCCACTTTTCATCACCAGTTATCAGCTTGTTCAAAAATGGTTTGGTTTCATTACATCGTAATAAAGAATCACAAACAAGTAGGTACACGCTTCATCAGGTTTCTTACAGGGAGCTCGTGAGGTACATAAATATCGAGCTTTTTTGTGTACCCAGTTTTTTTCAAATACACCAAAACTGTTTTTATGGTCAATTCCTAGTTCTTCAGCTACGTCGTAACTACTTATATACCGATCTTGCTCCACTTTTTAAAGTGACCTTTTAAAAATGGCATCCATATTATCCGTAATACGGCGACCAGAGCGACGTGTATCTTTGACATCAAAATTTCCGGATTGTAAACGCTTATACCAAATTTTTACCTTCTTATAAAAATTTACTTTTAATCCTGATAATTTTATGTAAAGCAATAATTATTAATAACAGTTTACAATATCAACAATGTACGCACGTAGACGTAATCGGTACCTATCTAATAGTAATTAACACTTGGGGCAGCGTGAGAATTGGCGGCAAGTTATCGTGCAAATAAATTACTGAATAAAAACTCGAAGAGTGTTTCATTGATACGAGAGACTTTATTGTGCCTTGGCATTTAGAAATTTCTTTCTAAACTTAAAAACAGAATGTCAAATGTCAATGTGCATGTGCTATCTCTTCAATGAAGTAGAAAGTAAACGATCGTTCGCACGGGCGCTTTTTTAACGCGCGTCAAAGAGGGTTCAAACTTCAAACACAAATAAACAACATGACTTCCCTAGAATGTGTGTGTGTGTGTGTGAGAGACACGGGAGCGCTTTTTTTACGCGACGCTTTTTTATCGGGCAGTGTCCTATTTTCCTCCTATTTTCGATTCAGGCCGTTGAAAATACGCGTAATAAATAAATAATGAACGTATCACAGATATATATAGACATGTTTAGTTGTCACTACTTCCTTAGTGATGATCAGATGTGACGTTCCGTGCCGTGGTTTTCAATTTTACAATGGCGGCTTGGGATGTAGATCTGGACATACTAATAATAGAAGTAGAATTACGTCCACTTCTATACGCAAAAAAATGAATGATTAATATAATAAAATTTTGTAAAATAGGGTCAGGCAGAGAGGTCGTTAACAAAATTTTATCAAGCGACTGGGAGACCCTCACCAATATCACCAACCCGAACGACATTCTCCTTGGTAAGAAAAAAAATTGGTAGGCATAGCTCAGATGTGTTTGTTGTTTATTACGGTTACAGCATGTTTGTAACCTTAATAAATAAATAATCTTCGACTCTCTTTTATTTTTTCCTGAATGTATCTAATAATATGTATATGTCATTTGTTTGCTTCGTGTCGGAAAGTCTTTTTTAAAATGGAAAAAAACGTGCGAGCCGTTATTAAATACCTCTGTTTCAAAAAATAACGACGCTAGAGATTCATTGTGATTTGGGAGCAACGTTAGCAGAGTTTACACCGTTATACTCCACTGTTGCAAGGTGGGCTTTTCAATTTCTAGTAGGGAGCACGAGTATGGAAGACGTACATCGTTGTGGCCGTCCATCGACGTCAGTCACCCAAGAAAGTGTTTCGTAAATGAAGAAAATACTTCATTCAAGAAACGGACATTTCATATGGAAGTATTTAATCCACATTGAAACAATCTGTCAGATACAAAATCGACTTGACACTTTAAAGATATTGTTGGACAAGTTTCAATCGTCGTTTGTTTGATGACGCTCGTAGTTTTTTGGTTGTATAAAGAAAAAGGATATTTTCATATGTTTCATAGTTGTTTCATAATTAGCGGTAAGTTTTTAGTGTTGTATATAGATTAATTAGTTAATTTGTAAATAATTTAAGCCGGATTTTAAGATGGGTGACGAATCTCCGGGAGATCCACCGGATGGCCCTCTATGGGGTTCTCCAATCCCAGATCTGAGTAATGATGCCAATCGTGGCAAAAAAAGACCGGCTCACGAATTATCTTCTAGCTCAAATTTAAAAAGAACGATAACAAATGATCTAGAACTCCCTACAGCTTCTATTGAAACTGTTTATGCACATCCTTCTTTGACTATATCTGAGCGTTCCTATGGAACAAATGACGCAGGCCCGTTTATTGTGCATGTTTCAAGAATAGAGCCTGATCTTGCCGCAGGTCTCTCCTTACGCTCAATTAAGGTAGGATTATTACTTGTTCGTGCAGGAATCAAAAATATATTGCAAGCTGGAGTCAAGAAAGTAGGTCGTAACCGCGTTGCGGTCGAATTTAGTTCTGCTCTTGATGCTAACTCATTTTTGTCACATCCTTGTTTAGAAGAAAACAAACTTAAAGCAAACATACCATCTTACAATGTATCCCGCATGGGTTTAGTCAGGGGCATCCCTAAAGACTGGCCTATGTCTGAACTAGTGGAGGCGACAAAATTGCCCGAAAACTGTGGAATTATTTTAAAAGCGAGGCGTTTAAATAGAAAAGTGATAAATGATGGAGTCGCTACTTGGGTGCCGACCCAATCAGTTGTCTTGACATTCAGTGGGCAAGTTCTGCCCAAATATATATACACTTACCACACCTCCATAATTGTAGAGACATATAATTTACCAACAATCCAGTGCCATCTATGCTGTAGGTTTGGTCATATAAGATCCCAATGTCGTTCGACCCCACGTTGCTTTAAGTGTGGAAAAGAACATCTTGGTGATCACTGTGATGTTCCATCTGAGATAGCAACATGCATTCTTTGCTCGGGCAACCATCTCGCCACTAATAGGAATTGCCCTGAACATATTCGCCAAAGAAACATAAAATCAATAATGACAGAGCAAAACATCTCATATCAAGAGGCATCTTGGCAAGTCCCAGCAGCACGGAGATCATATGCAGACATCACTTCAGTTTCCTCTACTCCTGCTTCTTTTTTTACAAATTCCCAACCTGCAACAAGTCATAGTCACTCAAAATCATACAAAAAGACAGTTACTTTGCCTCCTCGCAGTAGACCTTCCCCAACACCAGGTTATGACAGGAATACTCATAACACAATCACTCAAAACCCTGTTTCCTCATTCCCCAATGGCTGTGCTCTTCAATCACAGTTGTCTGTTAATCCTGAATCAAGTGCAAACTTGATTGAAATGATTGTTACTCTTATTAACAATTATATTAAAGTTAATAAGAATGATATACCGTCCAACGTTGCTCTAGTTAGTACTGATACATCTTCTCAAGCCCGCATCAATGGCGCATCCCAATACTCTTCAGTGGAATTGCAGAAGTATTAGAAGAAAAAAGCATGAGTTATCATATCTCTTAAAGACCCACTCCATCAGCATCGCTGCTATCTCGGAGACATGGTTGCTCAGGGATTCTGTATTTAGAGTTCCTGGGTATTTCAGTCTGCGAGATGACAGGGATGATGGACGTGGAGGTTGTGCTCTATTAATAAGTAAGTCAGTCACTTTTACTCAGATTCAACTTCCAATACA
Organism: Curetis bulis; assembly: GCA_018237905.1. Classification (NCBI taxonomy): domain Eukaryota; kingdom Metazoa; phylum Arthropoda; class Insecta; order Lepidoptera; family Lycaenidae; genus Curetis; species Curetis bulis. Next base: position 6,500 of record DWAC01000041.1, on the reverse strand, counting down.
CTCTGCAGATTTAAATGTTGTTGCCGTTAGGGCAATGAATATATCTTTCCTTTCCATATACATCCCTCATCCTCATTTTAATCTTATCCCGGATTTGACATCCATAATTTCCTCTCTTCCTCTTCCTGTCATTATCCTAGGTGACTTTAACTGTCACCATATATCTTGGGGTTCCTATCATTGTGACTCATTCTCCGATCACTTAATCAAATTATTTGATGATACAAACCTTTGTGTCATCAATGATGGCTCTCCTACTCACAGAGTATATCCTAACCAGAATCCTCTTTCTGCAGTTGACCTGACCATTTGCTCTCCTTCTATATCCTCCATTACTACATGGAGAGTTCTTCCTAATTCCTTTGGCAGTGACCATTTTCCCATAGTTATCTCTTTTCCATCTCGTGTTGCATCCATCCCTTTCAAAATTCCTTTACTTAAATATAGACTTAATAATGTTGACTGGTCATTATATTCTAATTCTGTTAACTCAAAAATCATTGATAATATGGACATCATATCACAAAATCATATGGAGTCATATGAAAAACTTGAACAAATTATTTTGGAAACTGCAGATTCTCTTTTCCCTCTTAAAAACACCAATCAAAAACGAACTTCCCCCCCATGGTGGGACTCTCAATGCTCTCAGTTAATTAAAGAAAGAAACATTGCAGAGAATACATATAATAGATCAATGACAGTAGATAATTTGATTGAATTCAAACGCATTTCGGCAAAAACTAGAAGATATATGTCAAAAAAGAAAAAACAGGGCTGGAAAACTTTTTGTGAGAATTTGTCACCAAGATCTCCATCTTACATAGTATGGAACAATATCAGGAGATTTAGAGGTTCTCAGTCTTCTGACTATGTATCCTCTAATGATCCAGCACCTTGGATAGACAATTTTATCTCTAAACTTGCCCCACCATCTGTTCCAAATCAAAATTGCTTGCCTATCTTCTACCCATCATCCTGCTCTGGAAGTCTTAATGAACCATTTTCTATTAATGAATTAGATGCCACCTTAAGCGGCCTTAAGGACTCAGCTCCCGGGGAGAATGGCATCCCATATTCCTTTATATGTCATTTAAGTCATCCAGCTAAAACACATTTCTTAAATATCATTAACAACATTTTTATGTCAGGAAACATCCCAAATTCATGGAAGTCACAAGTAGTGATCCCCATTCTTAAACCTTCTAAAGATCCTCAAAATGCTGATTCATATCGTCCCATTGCACTCAGTAGCACTCTATGTAAGATTTTGGAAAGCATGATTAAAAATCGTTTAGAATGGTTCATAGAAAACAAAAATATTTTATCAAAAACCCAATTTGGTTTTCGAAAAGGCAAGAGCACTCTCGATAACCTTAATATATTGTGTTCCGACATCCGCCTTGCTTTTTCTAATGGGCATTCCCTCGTGGGTGTGTTCCTAGACATAGCCTCTGCGTATGACAATGTTCTGATCCCAGTGCTCAAACAAAAATTGCTTGATATAGGTGCTCCTGTGAGATTAACTTATTTTGTCATTAACCTCCTTTTAGATCGATCAATCAAAATTAGAGTTAATGGAGATTTGCTTCCTCCTAGAAACATTTGGAAAGGACTTCCACAAGGGTCTGTGCTAAGTCCCCTACTTTATAATATATATACACATGATTTAACAGTCTATGGCCTCATTCTGCAAAAGTTTACAATATGCCGATGATGTAGTTGCATATGTTACATGTAAGTCAACTGACATAGCTTCTCAAAGATTAAATTCTGCACTCTTTTACTTAAATGAATGGCTGGAAAGGCATGGTCTTGACCTCTCCGTTAACAAAAGTAAAGTTGTAGTATTTACAAGAAAAAGAGTCTCTCCAGATGTAATAATTAGATGCAAAGAACAGATCATAGCAACAGACACTAAGGTAAAATTTTTAGGAGTGATCCTTGATTCACATTTTAATGGTTCCGCACATTTTAAATATATAGCTCAAAAATGCGAAAAGGGTGTGAACATCCTCCGGTCTCTCTCTGGAGTTTGGTGGGGTTCACATCCTTATTCACAAAAACTTATTTACAATGCGATAATTAGAAGTCACTTTGACTATGGTTCGTTTTTATTTGAACCATGTAACAAGGAAAATATAAGTAAACTGGAAGCTATTCAGACGAGGTGTCTTCGCATAGTTTGTGGAGCAATGAAATCTTCACCAAAAATAGCCCTGCAGGTGGAGTGTCTAGATCCACCTCTAGACCTAAGAAGACAGTATTTGGCAGATAGATATATCATAAGAGTAATGCAATTTAAGGACCACCCATTGTTACAAAATTTAAAGTTGCTAAATTTCAAAGTTAATCACGACTCTTATTGGCTTCATAAATCAAATCCCCGAATAATAGAAAGTTATAGAAAACTCTTAAATTTAGATCATCCCATTTTCCAATCATCCTTGTTTCCATTATTTAATTATCCATATGAGGCTCTTATTCACAAGCCACAAATCATTTTTGATATTGGTATTTTTAAAAACGATTTAAATGCAAATAACAGATTTAATTTTTATTTTATGCAGCATTGGGATGGATGGAAAGCACTCTTTACTGACGCTTCAAAAACCGATGATAGCAAAGAAGTTGGAGCTGCTGTTTGGTTTCCAGAGTTTAAAATTGTACTCTCCTTAAAATGTTCCCCAAAGACATCCATTTTTACTGCAGAAGCCATAGCAATATTAGAGGCAGTATTATATATTAAATCTCATAACCTCAAAAACGCAATAATTTTCTCGGATTCTAAAAGCTGCCTTCAAGCAATAGTTAGTAATGTTTTTAGAGTCAAACAAAATAACCATGTAATTTTAAAGATAAAAGAAGCTCTATTAAATTGTCGTAACGGCGGACTAGAAATAATCCTAGTTTGGATCCCAAGTCATACAGGCATTCATGGTAATGAATGTGCTGACATGTGGGCTAGAGAAGCAGCACAATCAGGCTCTATGTCTCAATTTATATACTACCCATGTGACCTACTTCCCTTAACTAAGAGCAATCTTCTGGACTCTTGGAATCATAGATGGTCCAACTGCCATTTAGACATAGCCAAGTTTTACAGAAATATACAACCTAACATTCTTCAAAAACCTTGGTTCTTTCATTTCAAAAAACTTAGCAAACAAACTACATCTACTATCTGTCGTTTGCGTCTAGGTCATGCTTGTACCCCAGTCCATCTAGCCAAACTCAGGATCAGGGATCACTCTCTTTGTGAGTGTGGCTTAGATGAAGGTACAGCTGATCATATATTTTTCAATTGCCCTAATTATATTCCTACCTTATATGATGTTCTTCCCAGACGGATCCCTCGTCCTATAAATTTACCCAGCTTCTTATCTTTCAACAACCGGTATTTATTTAAAATCTTATGTAAACATATTAGTTCCTTAGACATTAAGTTGTAATTAATGTTATTTAGAATTAGTAGATAAGTTACATTTTGTTTGCCAATTAACTGTAGTGCTGTGGATAATCGCTGAAGCAAATCAATGATTTTACGCTTGATTAAATTATACAATTGATTACTTTTTATATGAACTAAGTATGTACGAACTTGTTATGAATTAAGGCTAGTATATCGCAGATTTTATAACAATATGAAGCTGTTCATCGCTTTATTCTTAGTGGGAATTACTTTAACACAACAAAAACATAGAAATCCGCTACAAAAAATCGAAAAGTATATAAAAAAACTAAATATTCCTAATAATGATCGTGATGTGTCTTACGAAGAAAGCCAACAGAAAAGCACAGAAAATGACCAAAGCATAAATATTTTAAAAACTATTTTAGATTTGAATAACTTAAATAGTGTTGATAAAGAACTACCACCGCAATTGGTTAAAGATGAAAAACTCAAAATTTCGGAAAAGGATGATGACGATCTCAAACTTATATACGAAATTGATAGAGAATTAAGTAAAAGAACTCACAAATCTAATTTAAAGTTAGATAAAAGTTTTTACAATGATTTGAATGATATATCAGAATGTGAAGGTAAGGAATGCGAACATAAAATAGGTTTAGAAAAAAATCTTAAACTAAATTCAGAAACTGGTAACGAAAACAATGTAGACGTTATAGTACTAAATTCAGAACAGGTGGACGAGATTATAGATCATAAAGATTTCCTTCAAAATTCTATACTCGACCTCCGAAATAATAACAAAAATAAAGAAATCATCGATGAAAACAGCGTTCCTCTTGTTCCTGAGAAAATTGAAGAAACTTTCAAGGAAATAAGAGATACGATAGCCAATTCAATTTTAAAATACTTTAAAGATAGACAAAAGCTCGATAAAAGACATTTGAGTACCAAGCAAGTACGAGAATTAGAGAAATTAAAAAAGACTTATAAGTCAAGTAAAAAGAATAAGGCTGTAGACGATAAATTCAAAGAAAAAATAATTAAAGTATTTTTCAACGAAAACAGTAAAACTAAAGTATCTTACCACACCCATAATAATAATCATATGTACGTACCCCGATGGCTTTTTGATTATATTATTGACGCAAGAAATAATAAAAAAGGGCTAAGACAGAAGAATTTACTGCCAAAAACCGCTCAACAGTTGGACCGATTAAATTCAAAGAAAAAGCTGTATGTGAAACTACATTTGCCGTGGCAAAATCATTTGAGACGCAGTAATCAAAACTATGGGGTGCCGTTTGAAATGCACATACAAGGGTTGGGTCAAGCAAGTTTATGATTAAAGATATTTTTATACAATAATTAATAAAATTTAATAAACCTTGGAAAAAAATTATTTCTTCATCATTTAAAAGATTTGACTGAATTTGACTTGCTGCCCGGTGGAAAGGCCGATCAACGAAAAAATATACTAAGCAGCGGTCAAATTGGCGGCTCTCTGGCTCAGTGGTTAACGCACTTGACTATTGCGTCCGGGGATCCTGGGTTCGAATCCCGGCCTGGACATGCATTTGTATGATGAATATAAATGTGTGTACTGGGGACTTTATGTTTATGTATATATTTATAAAATATATATCGTTAACTTTCTCCGCTTAGAAGAGACACGTATTCATACAAAATTACAGCTTTCTAGCACTTATAGTCTCTTCGCTAAGCCGCGGACGGACAGACGGAGAGACGGACAGACAGGCATGACGAAACTATAAGGGTTCCGTTTTTGCCATTTTCGCTTGGAACCCTAATATATTAATATTATATGGTTTAATGGTTGGTAGGCCCTTGTTTGTTAAGTCACTAAATGGACCAGTTCTTTAGTGCTGTCCATGTCCAAGAGCTTCGGTAATCACAATCTTACTAGTCTTACGTTTGCTTTCCACCTCCAATAAAACAAATCCTTTGACTCCCGCTTCTAAGCTGCTTCCTTCCCTCCCCGTTTCAGCCACTAACATTAAAATCTAAAACTTTTTCTTTATGAACAAAGTAAGACAAAAAAGTGTACATTTGGTAAAGTCTTATGTACCCAGCAAAGTACCAACACTACGATGATGCATAGTGGGTTTAGTTGTCGACTTCGAACCAAAAGCTTCTAGTTTCGAACCCTGCTCAGATTGGCCATTGAGCTTTGAACTCAAGTCAAATGAAAAACCATTCTCGCTTCGTGCCTTGTAGATAACGTTAAACCGTCGATCCTAGATGTTTTTTTTTGCGTGGGTAGGGGGGAATAGTAGTAGGGGGGTCGCGGTGTGAATGAAGATGCCCGACTCAACTGGCAAGGTGTCCCGGTCGCCTACGGACTAAACCCCCCTCCTGGTCCTTCCTGTTGCTATTGCTGTTGGAGCACCTTTAATCCTATTCTAAAATTTCTATTTTTTTTAATAATTTTTGTTTTTTTTTCCAATTTAATTTTTTTATTATTATTATACGCATGTCCCGCCGTTTTTTCTTACAACTCGCCGTATCACAAATTTCGCATATTCCAAAAACGATCCTAGATGTTGTGATTATGTTGTGACAACGGTCGCTAGCAACTCTCCCATCCGCAGCAGGCCGTGTCGAGACTTCACAGCTTAATCTCCACAATTTGTATTTGACAAATTACAGAAGGGTATACAAAGTATTAGAGTAAATTACCAGCAATAGAAGTAGAGAGGAATGTGCCCAGCATCAGAAATAATTACCGCAGCCATGAACATCTGTAATTCAAAAGGCGACACAAATGCTTCGAGCAGTTTTAAATGAATGGGGGTCGAAGGACAACAACAATAAAATTATTAAATATTAATTCATCAAATAAAATGCAGCAGGGCTTTTATTTACGATTATGTATAAATAAATTTAAATTTGACAGAAATGGAGTCTCAATAATACTTGCAATCAAATGAAGTTTAAGAGTTTTTTTTTTATGGAAGAGGAAGGCAAACGAGCATACGGGTCACAACTCACAAGATTGTGATTACCGTAGTCCATAGACATTAACAGCTCTAAGAGCCGCCAATGCGTTGCCAACCTTACAACATGG
>DWAC01000040.1:0-10084 GCA_018237905.1 Curetis bulis | reverse complement strand
ATCTTTTTCCAAAACATTTAAATTCTATAATTTACTTTAAAGACTCTGAGTCGTCATCTAAATGTAATGTAGTAGATGAGAAATCTAAGCATCTTTATACCTACGATCACTTAACACCTTACCAAAAGTGTATAGCAGATGATATTATTTCTAATTTTCATCAAATCTCCTATGAAAAACGCGGTCTTGGCCGTACTTCTTTAATTACCCACTCCATTGATACTGGGGATGCTACTCCCATACGGCAACGGTATTATAGGATGTCACCTGAGAAGCAACGCATATTGGTTGAACGGTTGGATGAGATGCTAAAAGAAGATGTAGTTGAACCATGCGAAAGTCCGTGGTCATCGCCTGTCCTGTTAACTCCTAAGAAAAATGGTGAACTTAGATTTTGTCTAGACAGTCGGAAACTTAATTCTGTCACTAAAAAGGATGCCTACAGCTTGCCTTATGTTTCCGAAATTTTGGATAATTTAAGAGACGCTAGATTTTTATCAAGTATTGATTTATCTAAAAGTTTTTGGCAAATTTTGATTAGAGAGGAGGATAGGTGCAAGACTGCATTTTACATCCCATCTCGAGGGACTTATCAATTTAAATCTATGCCTTTTGGACTGACAAATGCACCAGCCACGCAACAAAGACTGGTTGATGTCCTTTTTATACGGACCAGAATTTGAACATAAAGTTTTTGTATTCGTTGATGACGTTGTAATAATATCGCAAAATTTCAAAGAACATATTTCTCTTCTAACACGCGTTTTAGAAAAACTAAAGACAGCTAATCTTACGATTAATTTTGAAAAAAGTCAATTTTTTCGCAAACAATTAAAATATTTAGGGTACATAGTGGATGAAAATGGGTTGCAGGCTGATCCTGATAAAGTGGCATCCATTTTAAATTATCCTACTCCTACTAATAGGAAAGAAGTTCGGTGGTTTATAGGTACTGCATCTTGGTACCGTAGGTTCATTCCAAACTTTAGTAATTTAGCATCTCCTCAATAAGCTAACCTCTCAAGGCAAAAAAGCACCACCCTTTCAATGGAATAATGAAGCAGACGATGCTTTTTTAAAACTAAAGAAATGTTTAGTTTCAGCTCCAATTCTTTCTTGTCCTGATTACTCGCAACCATTTCAAGTTCACACAGATGCGAGTGATTATGGCATTGGTGCGGTATTAACTCAATCACTCAATGGTAGTGAAAAAGTGCCTGCCTATATGAGTAAATCCCTGTCTAAACAGGAACGTAACTATAGCGCTACAGAACGTGAAGCATTAGCAGTTTTATCTGCTATTGAACATTGGCGTTGCTACTTAGATAACGGTCTCAAATTTACTGTTTTTACTGACCACTCTTCATTAAAATGGTTTTTGAGCCTAAATAATCCATCAGGTAGGTTGGCTAGGTGGGGTGTTCGACTTTCTGTTTATAATTTCGACATTAAACACCGTAAAGGTACTGATAATGTAATTCCGGATAGTTTGTCACGTTCAGTGCCTATAACTAGTATTGAAAATGTTACGGATATCGCAGGAACTAATGACGAGTGGTACCTAAAAATACTTAATGGTTGCAAAATTTCACCATCAAATTTTCCTAATTATAAAATTTATAACGATAAGCTTTTTAGGTTAATTAAATCGTTAAATCCTTTACTCAGAGAATTTGAGTGGAAGGAAGTCGTACCCTTAGAATTCCGTCAAGACATTATTAGTAAAAATCACTCCGAACCAACCTCTGGACATCTCGGAATTTTCAAAACTTATAAACGCCTTACTCTAAAGTATTTTTGGCCCAATATGCATCACGATGTTTCTAAATTTGTAAACAATTGTGATATATGTTCTTCATATAAACATAGTACTCGAAACACTCTTGGTACAATGGGTAGACCTAGAGATTGTTCTAGACCATTTCAAATGCTTAGTGTCGATTTAGTTGGTCCATTACCTGCCTCAAGAAAACAAAACACGTTTTTATTGGTTGTTGTGTGTTGTTTCTCTAAATACTGCCTCTTATTTCCAATACGAAGAGCAACTGCAGATATTATTTCAAGAATTCTGCATAACGATGTTTTCTTGGTGCACGGTATTCCGAGTACTATTTTGATGGATAATGGAAAACAGTTTACTAGTAATGTAATGAAGAACCTTTTTTCTAAATTTAAAATACCAAACGTTTTTTTTACTCCCTTATATACACCACAAGTAAATTTAGTTGAGCGTTACAATAAGACTGTGATGACTTGTGTATCCACCTTTATAGAAAATGATGACCATCGGTCCTGGGACGTTAATATTCCTGAAATTCAGTTTGCTCTAAATAACTCTGTAAATGAGATTACTGGGTTCACGCCATCTTTTCTCGTATATGGACGAGAATTAGTAATTTGCGGCTCTCATTACATTGACTCCGATTTAGAGGAAACTATTGTATTTACGCCTCGTGATGATTATGCTGAAAATATGGGATCACTGCGTAAAGTTTTTGATACAGTACAATTATCTCTTCTCAAAGCTCATTCTAGACATTCTACGCACTATAATTTACGACGTAAAGATATTGACTTTAAAGTAGGTGATGTAATCTGGAAACGGACATTTTATTTGAGCGACAAAGATAATAGATTCTCCAAGGAACTTGCTCCGAAATTTATAAAGTGTCGTATTATAAATAAGAAATCGAGATTGGTTTATGAACTCGAGGACATGTCCGGTAGAAATATAGGGACTTGGCATGTCAAAGACTTTAAGCCAAGATAGTTTGAAGCGGATTTTCCCTAGGAAAATCCTAACCTAAAAAGGGGGGTATGTAACACTACTCTGTATTGAGAACCGGTCTTGCACGGGACGCGCGGATAATGACGCGGCACGTAGGCACGTCACTCGCTGCAAAATTACCGACCGCTAAAGTCGATGTTCTATTAGTATTTTATCATTTATAGTTTTAATGGTAAATTGATTATTAAGATTAAACTATATGTGTTACCCCGACATTGGGTGAGTGTTGCAATTAATTTCATTAAATCATACATTGTTGTAAACCTAGTTAATGAAAATTGCTTTGTCATGCTACTTAGATTCCATATGTTTTATTTAAAACTTATTCTTTCATATTAATCATGCCTAATTGTGTTTTGTGTTGATTACGATATAGCATACTATATATAATAATTAAATTTCATTTTATTAAGTATTCTTTATGGCCGTAAAAGAATAAACTGATTCGGTACCGGCTTAGAATATTATATATAGTATGTATTGTGTTGTAGTCAATAGTGATATTTTAATATAGCTATTAAAATAATTCTTTTGAATACATAAGTAATTAAACTTAGCTTTTTAACGAATAATCTTATAATTTACATTTGCTTATCTTACCGTCATTTCATTTTATAAAAATTGTAAAACTATATATTGTCATTAAATAGAATATTGTTCATCCTTGTCATTGTTGACTGCCATACCACAGAACGCTATTTCACTTATTGTAAATCTGCACCCTGCTTGCGCTTGCTTTTGTGGTATGTTGGAGTCAATGAGGCAGAAGGCATCTTATAAAAGGACTGGTGTTCTCCCTTCCAGGGTTCTTCCACTGAGGTACCTGTTGTACTATAACCACTGTGCGATACCTACCGTCGCAGCAGAATACATTGCGGAAGACATACTTGCCGCCATCTTCTACTGTTGTTCACTACGGATACGCCCACGCGCGACTAAGCGAGTGGCAAAGCAGGGCAGTACTGTTATTGTATAAAACTTACATATAGATAGCACATTCGAGTGTAAGACTCACGACCCTCGCATATTAATTTTAGACTTCTAAAATTTATATTATATCTTTTCATAATTTATATATTGTTTTATTTATAAAACTATTAGAATCCCACTAAGATTGTTACAACAGCATTTACTGGATTTTATTATAACTGGTCCATATACTGACAATGATTTTATGGAGTTGCAAGAGTAAACTCCAACGTGGTTTGTTGTGATCACGGTTAAAGGTCCTGGGCAGAACTGTACTTCAATTTTCCCATTCACAACAGAAACTCCACAATCATTGTAATCATAATTGCTAGACACTGCTTCGATTGTGTGGTGCACAAATTTACGATTTGTATAAGTAAGTCGTTCATTTAGATATAAACGAGACGGTTCCCCATCTAATATACCTGTCGTATCTATTTGTCGTCGCACACGAGCAGCGCGTATGAGTGCATCCCTTGTATTCTTGCGTACCAGTCTTACTACGACCGGCCGAGGTCGCGTACGCGTCGATGCAGTTGTCGCATCAATATGTCGACCCGATCTACCAGCGCTCACGACGTCGCGTTCATCCATGTCAACGCCGAGTTTTTTTGCCACTAGTTGGACTAAATTAGAAATGTTTTCACCCGGCATTTCCTTGAGGCCGGCTATTTCGACATCATTTTCTAAGTGTTGTTGTTCTCGGTCGTTTAATTCGGCGCGCAATGATTCTACCAACTCGGTCGTGTTATCAGTGCAAGTGCAAGTGTTTACATTTTGATTTGATTCAAGTGCAGTGAGTCTTTCGTCAATTGAATCGACCCGTTTGCCGAGGTCCGCCAGAGTAACATTTATCACGGACAGCTGGGCGCGAAGAAGGGACATTTCGCTCGCGAGATCGGTACGTAACATATGTAACTGTAGTACCACTGCATCAGAAACGACCGCACTATCTTTGTTGCCACAACCAACACCAACACAAGCCTCATTGACAGCGCCAACCATGGAATCCGATGATGTACCCCCCACAGGCGTGCACATTTTGCCCTTGGTATTTTCGCGCTGAATTCTACAGCCCCGGCATTGCCAATTCGGTGAAACCTGCGTATTACCTGTGATGTTAACACAGGCCCGATGATGCGTATTTGCACACTTTGCGCATTTCACTCCCTCTGACATAGGCAAAAATTTCCCACAAGAAAAACATTTAGGGGCCATGGTTTTATTGTTTATAAAAAATGAGTATAAACACCAAAGGGTTATTGCCGATATAAGTAATCAAAGTAATAATTACACAAGTGCAACGTAAAAAGTTGCGGTTCATTCACTGTCACTGTGGGTACTTATCAGCTGATCGAACAGCCGCCTTATAAACTTTAAAATCGTTCGTTTTTGCACTGTTATTCAATTGTTTTAATTATTTTAGCACCAAGAACACTCTTAGGAATCTATATAAAACTTTTAAAACACCATTACTTATTAAATAATAATTAAAGCAGAAATGTTTAATATAACGAACAGTTGTCACTGACGTCCTTTTTATTGGCCTTAAACCTAGGGGATTATATACAGACTATCACTAAATCACTAGCTAACTAACCTAAACACAAAAAAAAAAACAGTTAAAATTAATAATAAAGAGAAAGAGATCAAACTAGATTACTAAGTCAAATAATATAACATATGTTATACTAATACAAGGGATAAATACATGTTGAATTCTTTTGAAAACAAGGTCAAAACCATCATCTTCTAACAACAGCTAGAAATACTAAACCCATAAAAATTAAGGACAGGCTAGACAATCCTGTTAACCATTCTTTCATGTTCTTGAACCAATTTCCAATTCCAAGGTTGTACCAGTTATCTTCATTTATTGGTCTGATTTCAGTACCATTGAACTCATCATTGATTGGGGTCCTCAAGCTTCTATGATACCTGTATTTTATTCCTGAACTATTCAAGGATTGCAAATCATAGAGGAAGGTGTTATGCCAGACCCCATTGCATCCAAAAAGATGACTTTCTGAATGAACAGTCTTAGGCATAACATACACTCATATTCCACTCTTTGATTCTGCGAAAACTGACATTAAAAGATCAGATTGCAAGTTTCCGGTGTCCCACACTTTCACTAGTATTTTCTCACAATGATGATCAGAATGAACTAGATGTAGATCTCTATCACAACTGATTTTTACAGTTTCCATTTCATCACTAGGCCACACTAGACTGTCAGAGTTTCTCTTAACAACAAGCCCAGTGTCCTCTAGAGTGTTTTTACACAGTACTCACCTATATGAGACAAAAAGGAGTCTGGTTTTGAGCAATAAACATCCCTCCAATTATCTGTGGAGCACCTCATGAAGTCAGAAATAAAGTTGACTGTATTGTTCAATCTCATTTTTTAGATCACCTAAAGAGTGAGGTAGAGGGTATTGAGAATAGGTACTTGGATGCCAAAACCAGCCTTCACCAATAGAGTTCTCAACATAGAACATGTCATCCACACCAGAAGACCTTTCTGGTTTGTAATCATCTAAATAACAGCCTGGTGGAAGCAGTAATTCTTTAGACACCGCTCACCAAAGCCCAGAAAAAAACATGCGTTATCCTTATTTTTTATATTTACAAATGCTTAAGTTGAATCCAAACGAGAAGTGGCATATAGGATGCTTCCTCGCAGCGGAATAAACATATTAATGTTTACTTCTAAAAATTCTTTTTTCAAAGCCTTGAATTCTAGATATGTTGACCATCACGTCGGACACATTCTTCAAATTTAGCCTCTATATTCCGTGCCACACGCTGGAGCAGTGATGTCGGGATAGCATTAACTTCGCGAACAATTTTTTCTTTTAGGGCCGAGATGGTCGCTGGGTTGGTTTCGTATACTTGGTATCCCCACACGAACACGTCCTTGTCATTATCACATTCTTTCCTATTTAATAATATTTTAATAATTTCTTTACAATAATTATGTATATAAAAATCTGCATGATATTTTTAATAAATATTCTAAATTTTTCATGGTGTGCTACATTAATTAAGTTTTAATTCACACCCCTTGAAGACTTATTTTTTGCATTTCTGGCTAAATATATAGCAACATATTGAAGTCTCCCATTTGTCGTGGATCATTTTTTTCTTCAAAAGTTGTGATGGTTATTTCTGGTATTTGTTGGAGTTCACATGCTTTGGATTCTTTGCAGCCTCCGCTTGTGATGAGGACTTCACTAAGCGCATAACAATTGTCTAATTTACAATTCGCTCCCGGCGCATGGACACTAGATAATTATTAATAATGTAGCAAATGCTGCTTCAAATTTTTAAAAAATCAGAAAAGTTTAAATATCTCGAAAAACACGAAGAAAAAGAAGAGCAAGCTATCTTCTAGATGTGTAGAATATAGAAATGTGAAATAAAAAAGTAAGTAAAAACAAAATGTTGTTTTCTATTTTTTTAAGAAACAACCTTTTCAATGTAAAATTAAACAGGTATTTAAAATATTCCAATAAATCATAAACAAATTCAGTCTTGAGAATAAAATTCAAAAAATAATTCATAAACCCTTTATACTTTATAATAAAAGCCATCCATTATTCAATTCCATTATTAATATTTACTATTTAAAAAGACTTTTTTGTTAATACAGTTTTAACAAAAAAAAAATTGGAATTTATGAATTAATGAACAATTGGAAACCAGATACTAATATTGGAAAATGGTCTCTAGTATTTCTTATAAAAGTGTATTAACATAGACTCTAAACATAAAATTAGGCAGATAACTATAAACTATTTCAATTAAACATTAACAGATTCAGTTTTAAGTATAAAAAGCAAAAAGTAATTCAACAACTTTTTTAATATTATAACAAAAAAGTAGTCACCTAAGTCAAAAAAACATTTTTTTATTTAAAGTTTCATAAGAAACCTGTGACCATAATTGATTTCTAGTATTTTATATTAAACTTTTCAACATAACATTCTTTTAAATATAAAATTAAACAGATAATAGTAAAATAATCTTTCAATCAAACATAAACAAATTCAGCCTAAGTAATATGCAAAGGGATCCAAGAACCTTTTTATATTTATGATTAAAAAATCAGTCTTTAAAATGCTTATAGTAATATTATAATAGTAAAAATTTGTAATATTATGTGCTATGTTTATTACAACGGCAACATGAAACTAAAACATTTTGTGCTTATAAAAAAGCTTACCTAAAGATATATAGAGTAACTGTATTCTATAATAAATATTTTTTATGGAAGAAGAAGACAAACGGACATGCTGGATATAAGATTGAGAGTACCTCAGCCCATGGCCATCGACAGGTCTAAAAGAGTCGTCAATAAATTGCCTACGTTTAAAAAAAGTAATTCAGTGAAGAAGGGCCCAAAGTAAGGAAAGATAATAAAAGGAAAGTAAGGACAGGAATATTATGAGGGATGGTAGGGGGTATGAAGGGGGTAGGAGGAAAGAAAAAGGTTGGCTCACCCTACGAAACACAGGTTAATTTTTGCTGCTACTTCATCCCGATTTATATAGATAGAGGCCTCTCAGAAAATCGAGGTTAATATTACTAGCAAATGGCAAAATATTCAAAAAATAATCAGTATTTTTTAAATATTTTTCAAATTTTAGATAAAGTCTATATTTAGATTTAAGGCCAAGGATCATAAATATTTTCTTATTTTACTCAGATTTTGAAAATATATCAGGATCAATGTCTCGAACATGGCTTTAAGTTACTAAGTTATTATAAAAATCATGAACACATGGATCAATGTATTCCAGAAGGGATAATAATTCCTTCTTCTTTTGAACGCTGATAGGCACTGGACCTTTATAACATTTATGAACGTCATTTATCTCAATGAAGCTATCTTTGTTCTTCTTTTCTCGATTTCTCTCTTCGACATCGAATAATCAATACTATTTACGTCATGACGTTCTTTGTATTTAAAATCAGGGAATTGGTCTTTGGGTAAATTCATGGGCCCGTACATGTGACCATACCAATTTTTTGCCTACAGTATTAAATTTTTTGATCAAAAAATTTTGCTTCGCAAACAAGCCAAAGTCATAAAAATCGAGTTGTGACATTTCAATGACTGAGAACTTATTATCTCTTTTGGAGGTTGTTCTTACAAGTTGACATAAATCACGTGGATGGTGGATATTCATAGATGTTTTTTTTTCTTTTTTCGCTCTTTCGATAAGCGCATAATTGCTATCCATCTCCATGTGCGTATGGGCTGGCACTACAAAGTTATTGTTATAGAAGGACAAATATTTTTATTATATTATAATAATATATGATTATGTTGTATCATTAAACACATGAACAGATTATTCAACATGTTGTTAATAGTGATATAAATTCAATAAGATCCATGTTTTACGCGTGAAAATGTATTACATTTCGCATTATAAATATTTTGGGGATCTTCAGTAATCCAGTCATACTCTCTTTCCCACTCCGGTTTAAATTTTTGGAGTCTTTTTGTTATTTTTCGTTTTTTAATCGGCGTTAGCGACGCACTAGAATTTGACGCACTTTCGTTGTCACTACCACTTTCCATACCTAATTTATTTAGGATTTCTACTTTCTAAATGAAATAACAACATCTAATTGAAAACAATTTTGCCGATAAATAAATAAAGCAGAACAAAATCTCGTTTGACGACGTCAAAATTTACGTCAATTGTGACATTGACAAGTTCGTTACGCATGCGTTCGGATACACGTTATCGCCTATCGGGTACCTACTTTAAAGGCGCGTTCTTATTTTTTTTAAATGAAGGATTTGGTTGTTAGATTTGTTTGTCGGTGTTGAAAATATAGTATTTTTACGTACTATATATTTTTTCAACAGTATATAGTACGCAGACCCGAAATATAGTACAATACTATTATATTATAGTACGGTTGGCAACCCTACCTACATACCTTTATTAAAAATCCCCTATTTCCGCCTACATGTTCTCCAAAATAGGACCGTGCCTGCTTTAACTGGTATGTGCCCAATGATATTAAAATTAAATCTTAATATGATAGCATTCAACTCCAAAATAGTAGTAATAGGTACTGCTGCTTCATGGTAGAGATATAGATAGATTCTTTATAGTAGTATGCATAATGAAAAACATTAATTTTCAACTGTACTTACCTATTTACCATTGTAAAAAAGGGATCTCAGACGTATATTAGGGCGCTCAAACCCCCTAGCCCTCGCTATCCCATAGTAAAATTCCAAACATCGGGCTAAAAAACCGAACCTGTCATGCCTTGACCGAATTTGAACCCCCCTTTCTT
>DWAC01000039.1:0-10097 GCA_018237905.1 Curetis bulis | reverse complement strand
AATTCTAAAAAATAAATTCGAGGCTTAAATTAATCCTGTTTTGTTTATAAGAGGAAAATTAATGTTTAAATCGATTATTTCTGTTACAAAAGTTGACTAATCGTGTTTTGGTAATAACACTTTCGTAGGTAATTAAGTCAAGTATCTGTTTCCTGAGTATCTATTAAATATGTTTAGTAAATACCGAGTAAAACGCAGTATAAAACACTTAATTCTTCGAGGCGGCCCCTAAGCAGCTATGTAAAAGTTTGACAGCTAAGAAAAATGCTATTAAAATACTTATTTTCTCAGTAGCTTAGTTCATTATAAACTGAAGTTAGTGTTAGTAAGTTTCATCATAAACTGTTGCTTCATTGGTTAAGTAAACCCGTTATGATTCCATAATACAAGCTAGACAGCTCATCAATATTTGATTAAAAATGATGACAATACTTGACCAATTAAAATCTTTTCCATTGAGCCCCTATCGTACAATAAAAATAACCGTCAATAAAGTACGAATGTAAGGGCACACGTTTCAAATAACTGTTACGATCTTGCGTAGGAATTCGAGAACATATGCGTTTATCTCTGGCCCCCCCCGCTTCGCATCCATTGTGACAAGACGTATCTGAGATTGCTCTATACTTACATCGATATTAAAAATAGATCGAAGTGACCATATCGCGTAAAAATTTACGTAGTACATTTAATTCATTTGTAGACATTGTGGATCCCAACAATTAGTGAATATAAGCAGTGATTAAAGTGATATTGAAGATTCTAATTGAAGTCACCAAACAGTATGTATGTTTTGTTAAACTACCTACCGATACTGTTTTAAAAATCGCCTACAAAAGTACAAATATAGCAACGGGCAAGTCAATAATCTACACTGCGCCTTTATAAATAAAATAGCAACTCAACATCATCGAGTAACTATTTTTTCTTGTCAGAAATAGTGCTATCAGATATTCGCAATTGTATTAGCTATTATCGAAGTAAAGAAGCATTAAAAATGCCACTTAAGAGGACTCCACCCAAAACTCCGACTTTAGAGACCACTACTAATCCACTCTTGACAGTTAAAAACACCTCACAAACAGGATCAGCGCCAAATCTCTCTCTCATTGGTAGCGACAGTACATCCACACGATGCAAGCGTAAGCGAGATGATACGGCCGTCTTTATGGAGGAGATTCGAACACTATTAGAAGCATCAGCGGCGCAATCAGACAGAAAACTTGCTGCCTTACAGTCAGCGGTTGGCGAGATCATTGCTCAGAATGCTGAAATTCGGGAATCACTAAATTTTATATCGAAACAGTATGATGACATGAAATTAAAATTGGAGAAGCTCGAATCGGATCGAAAGACTGATCGCGATTATATCCATCAACTTGAAGACAGGATTGATGACCTGGAACGATCGTCCTGTTCCACGAAAGTTGAAATTAGAAACGTTCCGAGAAAACAGGCTGAAACCAAGAAGGACCTGTATGAAATCATTACTCACACAGCTGAAGCCCTTAACACACCAATACAGACCAATGAAATCATGGACGTGTACAGAGTTGGTGCAAAGGACGGCTCACCAATAATCGTTAATTTTACTAGTACCACCCCTAAAGAGAATTTTATTAAAAAAATGCGACAATTTAACCACAAGAATAAAACTAATAAATTGAATACTGCTCACTTAAATTTTGATGGTCCACCGAAGCCTGTGTATCTATCGGAAAAACTAACACAGAGAACGCAACGTATTTACCGTTTAGCACGTACTTTTGCTAAGGAGAATGGCTACAAATATTGTTGGACATCATATGGGAGAATATTTTTACGACAAGATGATGGAAAACAACATGTGCTAATTAGAAGCGATACAGATCTTAATAATCTCCGTCAAACTAAATGACTAGTAATATCAGTTTGCACTGTCATTATAGATTTGTTTAGAGTCAAGAACGTAAATCTAACTTATGTCTGTGTTTTGTATAATTTTAAGTTTCTAAGTTTTAATTTAATTTTTTTAGTTGAGGCTAAATTTTGTGTCACACACCATCACCTACACTTTACAATATATCACCTTATGCAACTCTTTTACCTATTACAAAAAGTCATTAAGATGCATTTACTTAACCTAAATATAATTAATATAACATATCTGTTCCAGCTAATTACTGAAGCAAAAATTTATACCAATAATTCTTTTATTTTAATCAATGGCTAATTTAACTGAAAATATTGCAAACGAATTAGACAATATGAGTATAGCATCATCTTACTTATGCGACGCCACTGAAAGTAACTCTTTAATAAATAATTCGCCCTCATCACTAAACATAATCTGTCAAAATATACGTAGCGTCTACAAAAATCTTGATAGTTTACAGGCACAACTAACTGTACTTTCATATAGCATAGATGTCATAGTCTTAACAGAATGTTGGTTGGATGAACACAAACCCATCCCATTTTTAGATAATTACGAGTCTTACTCTACACGTGATAATCGCAACCAAAATGATGGGTTAGTCGTTTATGTAAAAAAAATAATTAAATGTACAATAACAGAACCGGAACATCTTGGTGCAAATTATTTACTACTGAAAATAGGTTTAGACACGTATGTTCTTGCTATATATAGGTCACCATCCATTAAATGTTTAAATAGCTTCTTTAAATCTTTAGAAGACATTATAAGACCGATTAGTTCAGCTAAAAACATTATAGTGGTGGGTGACATTAACATAGATATTAAGATTAATAATAAAGATAAAAATAGCGAACCGTACTTAAATTTAATCTCCGAACTAGGTCTCCTACCTGGTCACTTACTTCCAACAAGGCTGGCTAATACCTTAGACCATGTTATGCTAAAAACAGACCTTTCAGCAGTAGTGATTGTCATGAA
Organism: Curetis bulis; assembly: GCA_018237905.1. NCBI lineage: Eukaryota > Metazoa > Arthropoda > Insecta > Lepidoptera > Lycaenidae > Curetis > Curetis bulis. The sequence goes on along the minus strand of DWAC01000039.1, from coordinate 7,201 downwards.
TACAAGTATAACAGATCATTCGTTAATCTTGTTAAATCTAAGCTATGTCCAGCAAGCATACGCAAAACCTAATAAAGTCACAAAAATAGATTTTGGGGGAGCTATCAAAGACATTTCTCTTTCATTCAATCAACTGCTGGCGCAGACAAAGCAGCCACGTTGTTTGTCGAAGTTTTGTCTACTGCAATAAGAAATAACTCCAAAACCCATTGCTTATCTAGTAGAAAGCGCACGTTGAAACCTTGGATCACTCCTGGTCTCTTAAGATGTATCCGTCATAGAGACAACCTTCACAAAAAAGTGAAGAAAGACACGAATGATGAAACGCAAATTTTAATATACAAAAGATACCGCAATTATTGCAACTCCATTCTTAAAAAAAACAAAACTAATTACGAAAGGACTTTGCTCGAAACTGCTAAAACACTGAAGGATCACTGGAACGTCATCAAGTCAATAACTAATCTGAAAAAGTCCAAAACATCACCAGAAGTTTTATTAAGAGGTACAGACAACAAAAATTTAGCCCTTATAAATATAAATAAATACTTTTCGAACATAGGTAAAAAATTAGCTGATGAAATTAATACACCCAGATTTACCAATACATCTGAAAACATATTTCCAGAGTCATACTCAGCAAAATCACTTTTCTTACACCCACCTGATGCTATGGAGGTAAATTGTATAATAAATAACATGAGAAATGACTCGGCCACGGGTTGGGACTGCGTTCCGACCAAATTACTTAAGCTCTTACGAACAGTCATAACTCCACATCTCATAAAGCTGTTCGAAGCCTGCATACTGGAAGGTGTTTTTCCTAAAAGTTTTAAAAGAGCAATTATAACACCCATACACAAGGGAGGGGATCGGGATAACATTTCAAATTATAGACCTGTATCAGTCCTTACAGCTCTATCAAAAATTATAGAGAAAATTATTAATAATAGGCTTATGCGTTTTCTAGAAAAAAACAAGTTGTTGTCGGATAACCAATTCGGTTTTAGACCCGGCAAAAGCACCCAGGACGCTGTCAGTAAACTTATTGATTTTGTTACAACGCAGATAGACAATAAAAATAAGTGTTTCGGTGTATTTATCGACCTCACGAAAGCTTTCGATACTGTTTCGATCCCTCTCCTTGTAAACAAACTTGACCGTATAGGAATTAGAGGCAATGTTTTAAAATTATTAGAAGATTTTCTGAGAGGGCGTTCGCAACAAGTAAAAATAGGTGATTACCTCAGTCCTGATGAACCAGTTAGCTACGGAGTTCCACAAGGCAGTATCCTCGGGCCCAGCCTCTTTCTCATTTATATTAATGACCTTTGTAATCTGCCATTAGTTAAAGGTAAAATCTTTACCTATGCGGATGACACGGCCATAATATTTTACGGAGAGAACTGGGAAGAGGCCCGCTACAATGCGGAATCTGGACTCCGTAAAATCAGCAGCTGGTTGTCTTTGAACTACCTCACCATAAACCGCCTAAAAACAACTTACCTCCAGTTTCATACTACTAACGACATACATGCTAATTGTGACCTAAGGCTTCACACCTGTGATGATTCTTATTGTTGTTCTTGCAATACTATTGTAAAATCGGTATCAGTAAAATACTTAGGAGTCACGGTTGACGACAAATTATCTTGGCGTTTACATATATGCCACATCGCGTCCAGAGTTAGGAAACTGATATGGGTCTTCAAAAAGTTAAGATATATTGCAACGTTTGATATTTTACGAACTATTTATTATGCTCTGGGACAATCTATTATTGATTACTGTATTGTGGTATGGGGGGGATCCTGCAAGACCATTATGCTAAATGTAGAGAGAGCACAAAGGTCACTGTTAAAAGTAATGACATTTAACCCCATAGATTTCTCAACTGCTCTACTGTACAAAAAGTGTCAGGTACTCTCTGTCAGAAAGCTATATTTATTACGCCTAATTACTGTGAAGCACAAAACTACATCTTATAAAAAGGATAGTCAAAACACAAGTAAACGTACAATAAGAAATGTTTGTCCTATCACTAGCTGTCGTACAGCTTTAGCCAGGCGCCAACAGAATGCCAAAGCTAGTATTATCTATAATAGAGTAAACAAAATCTTAAACATACATCCACAACCCCTGCGCAATTGCAAAAGAAACGTAAAAAAATGGTTATTATCGCTAAATTATGATGAGATAGAGAAAATTATTGTCTAAATGTATCTTATTTAGGACTTTATATTTATATTTAAAAGCTCTTGGACACACACACACACACACACACGCACACACACACACACATGCACACACACACACACACACACACATTACAATATTATATACACAGACAAATTATGTTTTATAGATATTTTATTTCTTTTTTACTATAATACCTTGTCTGGGAGAGGGCACTGACTAGCTGAAACACAGGCTTTAGCCTAGCTCAGTAGTCAGAGACTTCATAAGCAATAGTGTAATTTTGGTTGTGAAATAAAGAAATTTATTATTATTATTATTATTATTATTATTATTTAAGTTCGAAAATTTTTATTTTTCCTCGGTTTCCCGGGTTACTAGTGGCACGGGCCTAAGCCAAGTGTCCATAAGTCTTACGTAGTGTTTGTTGTCGTATCTATTTGTGTAGGTGGAGTGGTTGTATGTGCGGATGATTGATTGAAAGTTTGTGTGTTTTCAAGTTCAACTTGTAAAAACTTTCGGACTATTCGGCAAGTATTTAGTATCACTGCTTTTTGTAGGAGGTAGAAAGTATTTTTTGGAAGGTTTAAGGAGTCTAATGATTGGTGTAACTGTTTTGGTATTATTCCGGTCGTAGAAAGAACTATTGGTACTATAGTGACTTTTTGCAAATGCCAAAGCCGAGTTATTTCATCTTTTAATTCAAGATACTTTGTTAATTTTTCTGCGATGGTATTCTGAATATTATGGGTATTTGGTACAGCTATATCAATTAGGAACCCTGTTTTCGTTGTTTTGTTTATAATTGTGATATCGGGCCTATTGTAATGGATAGTGCGGTCTGTAAGGATTGCACGGTCAAAATATAGCTTTGCGGTAGAATTTTCTAAAACAGTTTGGGGCTCGTATTTATAATAGGGAATTATAGTGTCAATGAATTTAAGATTATGTGCGAGCTTTTGGTGTATTATATTAGCAACTTGGTCGTGTCTGTGTTTGTAGTCAGTTTGTACTATTGATTTGCACGCTCCTGTAATATGTTGAATGGTTTCAGGGGAACTTTGGCATTTTCGGCAGATATCTGAAGTTAAATTTTTAATTATGTGTTTCCTATAATTTTTCGTTTCGATTACCTGGTCCTGTATAGCAATCATGAATCCCTCTGTCTCCGGGAAGAATTCGCCTCGATGGAGCCACGCGTTCGACGCTTCTTTGTCGACGTTTTGTTGGCACAAATCTTGGCGATGTCTTCCATGTAGAGACTTCTGGGTCCATTCAGCAATTTTGGTTTTATCATCTGTAGTTTTTTCGTTGTTTTGCTCTGTTGTATCTTTAAGGTTGAGCGGGGTAAATTTTTTATCATATTCTGCTATTAATTTATGAAGTATGGATGAGTTTGACTTGTGGAAAAAATATTGTCTAAGAGCTTTAATTTGTTTATTGTGCAAGTTATGAATATCAATTAATCCTCTGCCTCCTTCTTTTCTGGGTAAAGTTAGCCTTTGTATGCATGCTCTAGGATGGTTTTTGCGAAATTTTCTTAGTGTTGTGTTGATTTTTCTTTGCAAGTTTTTTAATTCCGTTTTGGTCCAGTTAATTATGCCAAATGAGTATGTTAGAAGGGGAATTACAAACGTATTTATTGCTTTAGTAGTGTTTCTAGAATTAAGCTGAGTTTTCATTATTGTATTTAATCGATGCTGAAATTGTTGTGTTAATTTTTGTTTTGTGTCCTTGTGATGTATTTGTTGTGATTGTTGATATCCTAAGTACTTGTATGTTTCATGCTGATCTAGTGGTTCTATTTGCTCTCCTGTATCTAACGTGTATTGGTGTTGGTAGTTTTGCCCGCTTCTAATAGAATTTATTCTGCATTTGTCAATACCGAATTCCATTTTAATGTCAGATGTAAATTGTTCTGTAAGGTTAGCTAAGGTATTTAAATGGTTCTCAGTTTTGGCATATAATTTTATGTCGTCCATATAAAGCAAATGACTTATCACAGTTTCATTTATGTCAGTCTCGGGGTTTTTTAAAGGGTATCCTAAGGATGATGAATTAAGTAAATTAGATAGCGGATTTAAAGCAAGACAAAACCATAAAGGACTTAGTGCGTCTCCTTGAAATATACCTCTTTGTATTTGGATGGGTCTAGTTTCTATTGTTTGGGTTGTGTTAGTGATCTTCAGTACAGTTGACCATTTTGTCATAACAGTTTTTAGAAAAGTTACTATTGCCGGGTGAATGTTATATATTTCGAGGACTTTGATTAACCAAGAGTGAGGGACGGAGTCATATGCCTTCTTGTAATCGATATACATACTGAATAGGTCGGATTTCGATTTTTGAACGTTTTTGAGGATGACTGAATCTATAATTAATTGTTCTTTACAGCCCTGACTAGATTTTCGGCAGCCTTTCTGTTGTTCAGCTAAAATATTGTTGGAATCGATGTGTTGGTATATTAATTCAGATAAACATGATGTGATAATTTTGTACAAATTCTGTAAGCATGTGATAGGTCGGTATTTGGCTGGATTAGACAAGTCATTATTATCTTTTGGCACCATGTAAGTTTTTCCTAGTGTTAAATATGGAGGTAATGTACAAGGATCCTGTATAAATTGGTTTATAAAATTAAGAAGCAAGCTGTGTATGGATGTAAATTTTTTATACCAGTAACAATGGATTAAATCTGAACCTGGCGATTTCCAATTATGTAGGTTGCGGAGTACTTTTTGGAATGTCTCTAGCGGTATGTGTTCGAATGTCATAGTTTGTATTTGTGAACAATCTTGTACGTTTATCCACTCTGCATGATCATTATGCTGAATGGGATTTTCCCAAATTTTAGCCCAGAAATTTTGCAATGTTTCTGGGGATGGTCCTTGAGAAGAAGTCGTGTCATTGATGGTATTTTGTTGAACGTTTGTTGTTGCCTCTCTTATATTTCGATAAAATAGTTTTTCATTATGTATAAATTTACTATTTTGTTGTTTTCTTAATGTGCAAGCTTTATATCTATGTAATCGGCCTGAAACAACGGAGAGTTTTTGTTTAAGTGTGTCTAATGTGTGAATGGGTTGTGTATTTGATTCTTCGTGTATGGTGTGTGTTTTATATTGTTCAGTTATTTTATTTACATGTTTTATTAATTTCCTATGTCTATTTCCGTTGATGAATTGCGTTAAGCGCCCTATTTTAATCCTTAAATCATCAACTTTACGTTCTAGTCGCTTTTGCCAGTTAGGTTTGTGTTGTGTTTGTCTTCGCTGCGGGTTATCTTCAGTTTGTAGTATAATTTTCGAGCCATTAGCCTTTGCTGCAGTCCAAGCCGCACAGTATATAACCGTTTGTAGTGAATAGAAGTCACTATTTTGATTAATGTTTTCAGGGATAATTATTTCATTTATATAGTTAATAATTTTTGCTAGTTTTTTAGAAGGCTTTTGTTTGGGGATATAAGTTCTACGTGTCGGTGTGGTGTCTTTATAAAATTGGAATGCTTGTTCAAAAATTTCATCTATATGGGGTTGTCTGGTATAAGTTAAATTTGCAGATAGAGCTTCCTCTACTGGTTCACAAGAAATTGAAATAGGGGTTTGAGAGACTGTGTTTTCATATTCACTAATGTGATTAGTTGTAAAAATACTTGTAGTAATATTTTCATTGCATATAGGGCTATTTATTTCTAGTTCACGAGATACTTCCTCTTTTAAAATATTTAATCTACTGTTACTAATATACTGGTTATTTACTATTGCTCTTCTTTGGTCCGCCACTCTTTGTTCAGAAAGGTGTACTAACGATGGGTAACTACTAATAAATTCTTCATACATTCGTTTTCTATATGCCGTTTCGTTTGTGCCTAGATTAGTTACTCGATAATATGCTCGCATTATCATCTCATTTTGGTCATTAGTCCATCTCATTCGCGTCTGTGGTGTATTACGCGGTCTAGCTACTGTGTTTTCTATGTGTGTTATGTATTGAGAAGTTAGGTCTTGTGTATGATTTTGTGTAATCTGTGAAATTGTCTGGAGATGGTTTTGTGATTCTGCAACCTCGTTATTTATTTTATCTATTATTTCTTGTGAAAGTAAATTATTTCGAATGATGGCCCTACGTTGATCTCCTATTCTTTGTCGACTAACTTGCATATTCGGGTATTTTTCTAAAAACTTTGTATGAAGTGGTTCTAGGTATGCTTTGGTATCAGTGCCTAAGGCAGTTAACTGAAGGTAGGTACGCAATATGAACTCATTCATTTCTTTTGTCCATTGTCTGCGCTTTGATGGAGCGCCTGAGGTGGGTGCAAGTTCTGAGTCAAAGTTGACATCTTGCACAACACTTTCAGACGTGCTGGTGGTAGATAAAGTTGCTGTTCTCCTTGTCATGTATGATGGACAAGTCGAAGGGATTGATGAGAACAGTGAGATGGTGTCTTCGCCTGAGTTTTCGGCTGTAGCTTCCTCGCCGAGAGCCCGCCTGCTCAACTGTCGACGACCGGCTGTAGTATTTTTATCGATGGGAGTCCGCCTGCTCAACTCCGCATCGCCAATGGATCGCATACTGTAGCACCTAGCATTGGCTCCAGATGCGCCCCGGCGACCCCCGGGCAGCGGCCGTAAATTGTACTTATTACTGCTCATGTCTCCATTGTTTGGGTTTGGGATCGTTAGTTAAGGTAGGTATTTGCCAAGATGTTAGTGGCTGTAATTTGTAAAAATGTCTCGATGTTCAGACGAAAAAAAACCAGTACCTAATACCCGTAAGCCCCCCCACCACGACAAGGTGATCCCGTGAGGGGGTTATTATTATTATTATTAACAGGCCTACCGTGTATTTGAGGGCTGGTAAATGCTAATCCACGTTCTTAAAATAAGATATTCTATCATAGGGAACTGTAAGCTAAAAAAGCTTAGCATAACTGGAACCTCAAGGTTTTTTAGACTTCTCTAAAGCTCTTAAGTATTCTTAAATAATACAATTTGGTTTGAAAAAT
>DWAC01000038.1:0-10100 GCA_018237905.1 Curetis bulis | reverse complement strand
CTACAACATAAGCTTTATTTCAATTCGCTTTTTTTTTAATTTGTAAAAGTCGCTTACTTGCTTTGTAAAATACGCTTTAAAAGAAGACTTCTCTAATTTTATATATCATCATCTCCAAATGTGAAAAGCGCTTTACACGTGTTAATAGTAATGTACTTATATTATAATTGTCTTGTCTTGTTTGTCTTGTCTTATTAAATTATTAATAGACTGTATCTTACAATATTATTATTATTATATTGTTTTCTTATAATTAGCACAACATCTAAAATTGTACGACGAAGCAATGCTATATAATTATTTGGGGAATAAATAAACAATTGTGTTTATTTGATGTTAATTAGATACACTAAGAAACTGATTTAATTATGGATTGTCTTTAATTTTCATTGGAGTTATCTAAATACTCTAAATAAATAACGATCGACCTCCCACGAATAGAGCATTTCATAGAAGTTCAAATAAGAATTAAGATGCAAGTAGGAGATCCTCTTGGCGATCATTATAGGCGCCAGAAGGATAATTTTCAAGGAAGAGTCAAGAATCTGCATTCATTATAATCAAATAGAATAGAATAGAAAAGTTTAGAATAGAAATAATACTGATACTAACAGGAGTCAAACATCTCTATACAAAATGCGTTAACACGCTCTCACATCGATTCCCATAACGCAGTATTTTTTCGAGAAATTTTACTATAAAAATTAAAAAAATATAACCTTTTTAGAGTCGATATCGATCTTTATAGATAGCGATATTTTACCGCGAGGTTTATTTTTCGCAATTCTGTAAACACACTGACTCTTGAATATCCGCACCGGCGGTAAATAATTCACAAAAAATCGGTGATTTCATACAAATTAGACGCGAATACGTTGCGATTTCCGCGCGAATTTTATTTCAGAGTGCGGATCTAGCTTTAACGTTCCGAAACATTACCAGTAGATAGTGTATTTAACTTAAATAAAAAAACAACAAAATTTACAAAAATATTTAATCATCAATAAAGCCAAGCAATCTGACTAGCGTTAAAAATATTTGTACAATCGACATATACAGCATGTACGCGCCGAATGTGTACTCCGACTCGTGCAGTTCGATCGACTTACCACCTAATACCATTTGGAGTTCCATTATCAAAAACTGTAATAAAAAAGTTAAAATGTTAGTTGGCCGCCAAAGAGTGATTGTCTATTTTCATATAAGGCTCAAAATGCACTGTGACGGCTGCGCTCGGTTTCTGCAGTCGCAGTAAATAGTGATGAAAGGTGAAGCCTAGCAAAACGGAAATCTATACTATATTTTCAAATTCAAATCTCAGTCTCTAGCTAAACCATGCTTTATATTCTATATTGACACCTGTTTATATTAGACACTTTGTAATCTATGCAATTACTTAAATTGTTGTATTATTTCCCTAGTTGAGAAAATTTGCCAAACAAAGGCGCCCTTTAAGCTTTGTGTCTATGGACACGAGCCGGACGCGCCGCACGCACGGCACGGAACGGATTTTAATTTACTTTGTATGATATCAGATGGAGCTGCGATCACTACCTGACGTCACCGGGACGCATCGCATTTTTTGGTCCTAAAATGCGTGCGGCGCGTCCGCGCCTGTCAATGGGCGCAAAGCTTCAAAGTACGCGTCCATGGACACGCGCCGGACGCCACGGCACGCCGGCATTTATGTGACGTCACTATGGTAGTGGAAGCAGCTCCATATGAAATCATACAAAGCAAACTAAAATCCGTTCCGTCCCATGCGTGCGGCGCGTCCGGCGCGTGTCCGTGGACGCGTAGCTTTAGACGTTTTATGTCAGCAGAACATTACGATTTTTCTGAAACAAGGCAAAATATGTTAAATAGCCCCTAAATTACGGCACTGCACAGTAGCCGAATCAATGATGATGATCAGTCAGTGATGAGCTTCTTTTGAGAACTACAATATTTTATTTCAAAATAATGAAATAAAATATTGTAGTTCTAAAAAGAAGCTCATCACTGACTTTTGGCTTTTTTTGACACCTGTCAAATTAATCGAAACAGTGAACTCCGTAATTAAATTAAAATAATAATTAAATTAAATAAATTGTAGTCATAAAAACCTAACGTAATTAAAAGTTATGTTGTGATATAATTCTGAAAGTGTTTGCTCAAGAATAAACCTTTTGGATAAGAAAATATTCACGTGAGTTATTGATCCTACTATATGCTTCAATTGCACCACTAAAACCAATGATCATCACCTGTTTTTATCAACTTAAATCGAAGAATTATGCATTATTTAGCTACACTAGAGGAAGAATCAGCATTATTTACTATATGGTAGATGTTGATAGCACTTAGAAGACTTCACCGAGTAAACACCGTTATTAATTAAGAATTGAAATTTTAAAATCATATTAACGACCAATAAAAAGACAAAAATTTCGTTATTGGAAATCAAAACATACTTTTGTCTGAACTGTGCTGTGACAATGACTTTTAAACCTAAGTTTTGACAATTGACGGATAACCATAGATAAAGTATTTCCTCGTTAGTGTTGCAAATGAAAAAATATACTCTTCTACTTTTTATGATATAAACTTAGAAATTTTATTTTATACAAATATTAATTCATAATATTATAAAAACCGGTCAGAATGGATGAATTTATCACAATGAGGAATAAAGTCAATAAAAGCTTGCCTAATTCACTGAATTCATCATTTATAACATTAAACTCAGATTCGGAGTCTAAAAGTTTACCCGATTTATCAACGGCATGCCATGACATAGATGAACTACAAATAAAATTTTACAATATACAAATTCAATTGGAAAGTGCTAATCAAGAAATCGAAAGACTGATAATAGAAAATAATGAACTAAAAAGAAATATCCAAGAGTTAGAAAGAAAAATAAATATTCTCAATATGATATGTAATGATCCAAAAAGTAGTTGTAAAAAGAAAAATACATTTAGAAAATCATTAGACATAAAGAGGAAAATTGATTTTATTGAGGACAATACGACATCTTATATAACGCAATATAAAATCGTAAATGAAAAAGACTGTAACAATAAAAAGCAAAGCTATAATGAGGTAATTGAGGAAAATAAAATTAAAGATGTACATGCAAAAAAGAAATTATATGTTTTTGGAGGTAAACAGTGCACTGGACTAGCATGTAAATTAGCAGCTTCCAGAGTTGACACTTCATATGAAAAGTATGAAATATTTTCAATGACGAAGCCCTACGCTACGACGGAAGAAATATTAAAATCATGCTATAATATGCACTTTCAAAATTCAGATCACATTATACTTTGTGTTGGTGAACATGACAATAATCCATTCAATATAATTATAGAACTTTCATGCTTAATAAAACGCCTTAACAATTGCAAGATAACTATACTTAGTGTACTCCAAAATAATCACTTAAACGAATATAAATTAAATGGCCTTCTCAAACAAATCACATATAATTGTAAAAATTGTCATTTCTTACAATTGGAAAAAAAATATTTCTCTAAATTAGAATACCTTAAAGACCTTTGTCATGCTATTAATTTGTATTTAAACACACTTTATTACAATAATGAATTTATAGTTCAAAAAAATTGGCCTATTAAAAATACTGTTTTAATAATCATCAAAAACCAAAAAATACTTACTCAAGTAAAATAAACGAGAAATATGGTAAAGGTACAATTCCCTTTTATTTTAAAATAATACAAAAAAATGACGATCCCATGAATGAAGGTATTTTGACATCTAATAATAATTTATTTCGTAAGTAACGTAAAAAATAAAAATTATCTATATCTGTTTCACCAAAACATTGCCGGACTTTTAAATAAACTTGATACTATTGATGTTTGTCTGCAAGATTATTATGATAAAGGCAAAAATATAACAATACTTTGTTTTTGTGAAACATTTGTTAAAAAAGGGGAAGAATTCAATATTAAACTGAGGAATTATCACCTGGCCACTGCTTATTGTCGAGATTATCAAGCCAGGGGTGGCGTGTGCATCTTAATAAAAAATGGTATTAAATTTGTTAACCTAGACTTTTGTGAAAAACTTGCTATTAATCTTTCATTTGAATGTTGTGGTATTTATCTTACTGAATTTAATATATATATACTTTGTATATATAGAACACCGAACTCAGATGTCACTATATTTTTTCATAAACTACAAGAATTACTACATAAAGTCACATACAAAAACAAAAAAAAAATAATCTTAGCCGGTGACTTTAACATTGACACCTTAACTAATACCAAAACATCCCAAGAATTTATAAACATTTTAAATAATTATCATGTAAAACTTCATATTACCAAGCCTACCAGACAAAACACATGTATTGATAACATTGCAAGTAACCTGGAAAATGCAAATGGTATTATAGACGATCTCCATCTATCTGATCATAATACGTGTCAAATGTTAGAAGTTCAAATTAATAATGATTGCTCTAAAAATTATAGATTCATTTTTAAAAGACAATATAGTGAAGAAAACATTGCTAAATTTAGAGAATGTTTATCTAGCCTTTCGTGGTCTGAAGTCAAGAGTGAACCGGATTTCAATTTAGGTTTTAACTCATTCCATGATCTCTTTTGTTTATTGTATGAACTATGTTTCCCGGTACTAAAAATTAAAATTCAATCACGCAATTCTACTATAAAATGGTTAACGAAAGGTATAAGAATATCATGCAAAGAGAAAACTAAATTTCGCTTTGCTTATTATAAACACCGGCAGCCTAATTTAAGAGAAAAATACAAACAGTATAGTAGTTTATTAAAGAAATGCATTAATTACTCTAAGCGGAAGGTTAATTTTAAATATATAAATAACTCTAAAAATAAAACAAAAGCGACATGGGATTTAATCAATGGTAAAACAAATCAATTTATTCAACAAAATGAAATTAATTTCATTGATATACATAATAAACAAATTCATGATCCCCAGGCTATAGCCAAAGAATTTAATAATTATTTTACATCATTAACTAATAATAAGACATATAATACAAATGTTATAGACTGTAACTTTAAGTTAAACAGTACATGTAATACTTTATTTTTAAGCCCGATGACTGAAACTGAATTAAAAAAAATAATCAATCAACTTAATAAGACTTCAACAGTAGGTTTTGACTTGATATCATCAACCATTGTTAGGCAATGTTCTGACGCTATAATACCAATATTAACCTTTCTTGTTAATAATTCATTTGAGCAGGGAATTTTTCCTGACAGATTAAAAATGTCGGTAGTAAAACCTCTTTTTAAGAAAGGAAATCGTAACGACCTCAATAATTACAGGCCCATAACTCTTGTGTCAATTTTTTCAAAAATTTTTGAAAAATCCATTCATAATAGGTTAATTAGTTTTATCAACAAATTTAGCATCCTCAATGAAAACCAATTTGGTTTTCAAAAAAATAAGTCGACTACAGAAGCAGCCTTTTGTCTAGTCAAAAGCTTCACAGGATATATAAATAAGAAAATTCCTGTCAGCACTGTATTCTTTGATATGTCGAAAGCTTTTGACTTGGTATGTCATAATATATTACTTCAAAAGTGTGACTGCTATGGTATCAGGGGCCCTGCGTTTAAATGGATCGAAAGTTATTTACGGAATAGGGAACAATATGTTGAAATAAATAGAAGTAATGGCAAAAATGAAATACAATCCTATAAATCTCAAGCAAACTTCAATAGATATGGTGTCCCTCAAGGGAGCATATTAGGACCTTTATTGTTCCTTTTATATATAAATGACTTGCCTATACACGTTGACACTGAATGTATTTTATTTGCCGATGACATAGCTATAATCATACCATTTCATGACAAACTTAATTATAATGATGCATTAAATAAAACCGTTGAACGAGTTTTCCATTGGATGGAAGCAAATAATTTGCGAGCTAATATTAATAAAACCAAACTTCTTCAGATCTCGCACTATCGTACTCCGCGCTTAAATCTAAGTATTAATTACAAAGGCCTAGTCATTAATGAGTGCACCAATACAAAATTTTTGGGTATATTCCTCGATCAATTTTGTAATTGGAAAACTCATATAGATAATGTGTGCTCAAAGCTTAATAAATATGTCTACGTTCTTAGACAGCTAAGATCTACGGTAAGCAAAGAAGCTGCGCTTACAGCTTACTATGCGTATGTAAACTCAAATTTACAATATGGGATCATACTATGGGGCAACTCAACTGACGCGAATAAGTTATTTGTAGTACAAAAAAAATGCGTTAGGGCAATCTTTAATGTAGAACCAATGGACTCATGTCGCCCTTTGTTTAAAAATAATAATTTGCTCACCCTTACTGGTTTATACATACTAGAAGTTGCCTTATTTGTAAAAAAATATTCTTACTTATTTGAATGTGCACGTGACAATACAAGACTAGGACTGAGAGATCCCACTAGGTTAGTTGTGCCAGGTAGTCACTGTAAGCTTTTTAACAAAAACTGTTACTTTATGTGCATTAAAATTTATAACAAAATTCCAAAAAGTATCAGAGAGTTAAGTATGCCACGATTTAAAAACTTGCTCAAAAAATGGTTAACAGAGAAACTCTTGTATTCGATAAACGAGTTCCTTTAAGGCACTCATAATAATAACATCATCAGTTGCCTTTTTATTTATTTATTTCTTGTTTTAAGACATTTTTACTTTTTATTTTGACATTATAAATGAATTTTTTAGCTGACATATATATTATTCACACAGTTAACATTATATTAAAGTCCTATAAATTGAAATTTAGTTTTATTTTTTATCTTTTTCTTCTATGACATTTTTTAATATATATTGATATAGTAAATAAATTTTCCAGCTGACATATATACTATTTACACCATTGACATTATATTATATTCCAATAATTTTAATTTTATTTGAATAATATAATATTTGACACTTTTACTCTTGACATTAATTTCACTTTGACATTTAATTTAACTGACATTTTATAATCTATTTATTAAATATATGATTACTTACTATATATTATAAAATGAAATGATCAACAATATGTCATTATATAAATACTACAATATTCGGGTGTGAGATAGTGGCTGGTTGTGTGTTTTTATGTTGTCATTTTTTAAATATTTTTGTCTTTTTTTTTGTAAGTTTTAAGTCTGTTTAGAAAATTCCCAAATAATTATGAATTTATCTTATTGTTTACTTTATTAATAATAATTGACATCATGATTATTAAATTTCTTTATTTGTCGACCTTAATTTAAAAAATATTGTCATTATTTGTAATCACTTTGACTTAATAAAAATGCATAAAGGTCTATTAAATAAATGTAACAAGGAGTCTAATTACTTTGTATTTTCATGATATATAGCAATACTATATGATTTTGAAGTTATCAATAATTATTATCTATGGTTTATTTGTGTTTTGTATTATTGAGTCAACTGAAGGTAGTCACATAAAAAAAAAATGTTTGTCATAAAGATACACCTAGCTGCGAATAGTAGTTTGTTATGGTATGGTATTGTCATGTTTTTTTCTTTATCACTATGTCAATTTCATTATTTTATACAATTATACTATATTACGATAATTAAATAAATATATTTTGTGGTGTGATCTGAATTAATGAAAATGAAAAAACTTATCTAGCATTTGACGAATTATTTTGCATGCCGGAATGCCGGTGAAGTGTGATGGACTAAAAACTATGTAACATCTTTAATGTACCATGCTTCAGGCAAATAAAGTATTTGAATTTGAATTAGTATTCAGACTCACTAGTCATCTACATCTTAGGAAAGATTTGGAAATGGAATCTTGTCTTTTGAGTGTTGAGTCTCAATAGCTCTCTACCGTATGGACTAAAATGTAGAGAAATTTATTAAAATATCGCTGTACAAATTATCTATCTATTCAAAGCATTTTTGTTATATATGATGACATCTAAATAATCAAACAATTATAATTATATGTACTGTTCTTCCATACCTAATAATTTTAATTTATACTTTAGCGTAAATTGGCGAATGGCGATTAAGTACTAATCGCCACTAGCCAATTTCACATAACATCCTTCGACCAACCTTTAATATAGGTAATATACCTCGAGTCACGTTTCACGGTATCATCATGAAAATAGCAAAGAAAATGAGCCATAACAAAGTTGATTGAATTAGTGAACTTCCTTTGAAAACGGTCTGCAGTGTGATCGTTGCACGTAATCGACATGTGCAATTACCACTACCGGTGTGGTGGTGGCCATTTGGAGGTGCGCAATTATCGAGGATAAAACACAAAGCGGGCTGCGGGCGAAAGCATTTGACGTTTAGCGATGGAGCGCGGTAAATTGTGCGCCTGCGGTCGTCCGCCCCGCCGCGACGTCTTCATCGCGCCCCGGGCGAACGGCGAAAGTGGATAATGAATAGCAAATCCTGCACTCATTAGCTGAGACCGAACCGTCGCAGGGATCGATACGAATCACCTACGGTAAAGGGATAATCGGTGCGAGGGCCGTGCTCTGTTATTAGCCGTTGTACAATATATCACGCGCGGCATTATCCGCGGCCCCTGGCGTCCGCGCCGCAATTACTCCGACGCAAACGGCGCACGCCGCTCGGTCACAATGGCCTATTAACCGAACCCCGTTGGTATTTGCAAAATAATCTAAGAAAGTTACTGACGCCGTGAGTACCAAATCTCTTTTACGTACATTTTTAACTCGTCTTGAAACTTTAAAGTTATTTCATGCGTGGGGCTCCTCGATTGACATATATGCGATAGGTAGCACGTTTATGTTATGTTTATCGCAGGTTGTCGCGGATCTCGTTTACGGCGGAGATGCGGAGCCGCGAATTGATTGCTTTATTGTCCCGTTCGGCAGCGCGGCCGACGTGTAATACATGATACATGAAGGAGACACCGGTCCGCGACTAATGAGCTTTGGCATAGAGTAATTGTCTCTGAGCCTACACGAGCCGAGCCGTGCAAACAATTCCAGACAGACGAGTCATCAACTGTGTTTTGATTCCCAGATGAGCAGTACTAAATCTAAGCCAGACAGGTATCTCCTCTTAAATATAAACCTACGTGTTTGAGCATCTATAGATAGACTAGTTTTTATATGTAAAGCAATAAGATGTGATAGAACACGTCTAAACACAAGCGTGTCACACGTCAAAGGGTAGCGTGCAAATCGTTTGAAGCAGTTGCGGTAAGGTGGGTGTCGAGTATCTGTTTCAATAGTATGCGGTGGCTTGCAACAAGGAATCCGATGCGGTTATCGAGGACGTAGGTGAGATGTGTGCGCGTGTTGCGGGGGCGTCGTATCGCGATTGCATCGGAGAGCAAACAAGCGGGCGGGGTGTCCCGGGGCCGCTCAAATCATATTACCCCTGCCTCACACCAGCGCCGCGCCACACACGTCATTTGAGTGTGCGTCGCTATGGCGACGGCCCGGGCCGTGCATGATATTAGTACGTGTGCGACTCATCTCCGGGTGTTTAAAGTTAACGCGACGCCCGCCGCCTCGCGCGGGAAATTAAAACCGGCCCCGGACCGGAAGGCGCTCGACCCTAGCGCCCGCTCCACGTCACCTCCCGCCACGTTAACTAGAAATCCTCTTAAATAATCATATGCACGATATCACCTTGTTAGGTATAACACGATTCCTCCGTGACGCAATAGCCACAAATTTGCCAGCCAGCGAGCTAATTCGTGTGCTTTCGAATCCTAAAGGAATAACATTTACATAATGAATATGTTATTTAAATCACATAACGGGATTTGAAAACGGTTTTCAAACTATTAAATTAAGCTTTTAAAAAAGTTTGATTTTAATATCCTTCGAAAGTCTTAAATCTATAAGAGTTCATACATTTGTTATGTAGAGCCCCAGTCCTGCTCTGGGGCCCCCAGTCTTCTGCAGACTAAAGGCAATGTCAACTCTCAACTCAAAGGCTATATCAAACATTGCCTATATCAAAGGTAAACCGATTTTTCGGGGAAACTTAATAACATTATAATAATATATGTAGGGAAATTCCCTTCTTATCATAAACAAAATATGCCTAATAAT
>DWAC01000037.1:0-10106 GCA_018237905.1 Curetis bulis | reverse complement strand
GCTTTAATAGCCGCCAATGCGTTGCCAACCTAAGGAGGATAGGAAGGTGCAAGATAAAGGGAACGAACAGGAATATTTGGTGGGATGAGAAGGGAAAGGAGTTGGGCCTCCGGCGCTCTCACTCACCGTACGAAACGCAGCGGAGTTGTTAGCCCTGCTACTTTACGCCGATTTTCTGTGAGTGGGTGGTACTTCCCCGGTCGAGCCGGCCCATTTCGTGCTATTACAAGATCAAGTAGCAAGGCTCTACCAACCATTAAATCATATCAAATATCAAAATGCAATTTTTCATTGACTTAAAAACTTTCCTTTGTAAATAATACATAAGTAATTCAAAGTTAGTAGGTAACAATTTTCCAGTGAAAAATTGCCATGAAGGAAAAATATTTGGTATACATTTTTAACAATAGTTTAATTAAATTCATCTCCCACAGGTTATAGAGGTGATTCGACACCCTACGGAGCGTATTGACACCGGACGGGGTTCCGGGTCGGGTTCCGCCCCCGCCGACGAGGAGCGCTACCGGGAGCTCGTTAAGGAAAACGAGGAATTGCAAAAACTAATAGCACAGGTAAAATAGTTTATATAAGAAAATATTATTATAATTAGCTGCTATATAGAACTTTAAAGTTTAAGTATTCAAAGCGGATTGTCGATCAACATTCTAGCGCCTAAGACGTCACTAGCTGGCTATGCAGCATCAGCGGACACGTATTAAAAAATAAATCTCATTGCTCGCAGCGGGTTGTGGCCGCGATGTTCTTGCTGGTCGTGCGGCCAACTAATTATTCCATGAGATACTGTAGGGCGCGCACGAGGCGGCCACCATGCAGCGATTATTTGACTGCAAATACAATTAAGGTTTTTTTTATGGAAGAGGAAGGCAAACGAGCATGCGGGTCACAATTTACAAGGTAAAACTCATAAGATTGTGATTATCGCAGCCCATGTACATTGACAGCTCTTATAGTCAGCCAATGCGTTGCCAACTTTTCAAAAAGGAAATTCAAAGGTAGGAGGGTGCAAGATAAAAGGGAGGAACAGGAATATTAATTAGGAGGGATGGGAGGGGAAAAGAAAGGAGTTGGCCCTCCGGCAACTCTCAACAAAATTAATGTCATAATTACATATTAATGGTTGCCTAGTTCAGCTTTCATTGAGTTATTTATGTCAAGATTGGTTAACTCTATTGGTTTATTTCTTCATTTTTTTTAGAATTTACAATATGCTGTTGACCTCTACAGGTTCCTGGGGTTAGGTGGGTTGCTTTTTGCTATTTCTTCATGAGTAAACATAGTAATAAGTAACCTTCTTAGATGAAGTAAAATTAGGGATTATTATATTCCTTAAAAGGCATCACCTACTGCGATTATACCCGGGCAAGACGGTTTGCCTAGAGGTTCATACCTTGCGGGGGAGTTAACCAGTTTTGTCTCTTAACATCTAATTGAATCCATCATAAATGTCACACAGGTGTAGGAAGTTACTGGCAAATAACATTGTCCGTCGACCTTGATATATTCAATTAGCAACGTGACATTAAAAAAACTGTCATATACTTGACGAACTCAAAAACCAGCTGCGCCCATGACTTCGTCAGCGTGAACAAAAAAGTTATGCAAATCAGTTCCGCCGTGTTGTGGGTTTCGAGCCAAAATGACAATAAAACAAAAACTCGGAACCTTAAAATACACATGTCGCGACTTGCGACAAGCCCTTGGTATGTTTTATAGGATTTTAACGGGACCCATACAGGCATTATTATCAATATTGTTGAATTGAACCTTATATTTTTTTTCTGAAATATTGATTACGCACAGAAACGTCCCTTTCAAAATTGTATAATAGTATAGTAATAGTACATAATAGTATAATATAGTAAGATATATTATCATTATGATATGTTATTTTACCACGTGCTTTTAAGAAAAATAGACACTTATACATATAGCACAATAATGCAAACGAGTCCTTGAATAGCAAAATATCTGTAATAAACGAGAAAAAAAATTTTTGCTCTACTTTACGTGTATCAACCTTATTTTTTCTTCAAGTTAATTGTTAAATATGTCGTCGGCGTTTACTATGTTTGTGTTTATAGTAAGTAGCAAAATTCAAAATTTGAAATCGTTGTACTTAATGGATAAAAAATTTGGCATACTGACTTTTTTAATAATAATAATAATAATAATACTTTATTTGCACAAAACATGGTATATAAAGGTGTTACAATATTTAAAGAGCAACATGTCTTGCTAGGATGTACATAGCATGCAAATTTAACATTTTTTTCCAAAAAAGTCATTAATACAATAAATGTCATTAACACTAAGCCATTCATATAAATTTAACTTAAATGGTTTAATATGTAATAATTTCAAAGAGCTCGGCAGTTTATTATAGACACGTATACACATAGATATGCAACTTTTATTGAATTTTTTAAACCTAGGATTGTCATTGAGTACAAGTCTATTCGGGTCACGAAGAGTACGTGAGCTTGCTTCCTGAGCAGTTGTAAATAAATAAGCATGCTTTCTAACAAAAACACATAATTCAAATATATACATTGCTGGAAGGGGTAATAAGTTAAGTTTTTTAAATATTGGTCTACACGATTCGTCTGGTTGTAGCCCGTAGATTGCGCGTATACATTTTTTCTGAGCGATAAATGCCTTGTTCAGATCAGTGCTGTTTCCCCATATAATTAGTCCATATCGCAGGATTGACTCTACATAAGCTCGGTATGACATAACAGCCGTTTTTATATTTGATATATTCTTTACTCGCTTAAGTGCATATACAAATTTATTTATTCTTGCATTAATATCATTTATATGCATTTTCCAGTTTAAGTGTTCATCTATATGTATACCTAAAAATTTTATGTCAGATACCGGTTTTATTTTTGATATATTAAGATCAAAATTATATTTATCGTTATAACATTTATTAAATTGAATGTAAAAAGATTTATTTAGATTAATTTTTAATTTATTTATGTCAAGGTATTGTATTAAATTATTAATTGTATTGTTTATGTCATTTTCATGGTCAATAATTGAATTTGTTTTTTTATTACATGTCACAATAATAGAAATGTCGTCAGCATATAGAATACATTTATGATTAGTTATTTCTGTGATGTCATTGATATATAATAAAAATAGGACAGGACCGAGTACACTTCCTTGTGGGACGCCATATTTACTAAATTTGTATTCTGATGAACATAGTATTACATCTTTATTTTTATCTGTTTTATTTATTATAACTCGTTGTCGTCTATTAGAAAGATATGATGCTAACCACTGAAGTGTAAGTCCCCTAATCCCAATATTGTCAAGTTTAAGGAGTAGGCGGTCATGAGGAACTAGGTCAAAAGCTTTAGATAAGTCAAAAAATAGTCCAGTAGCTAAGTTGTTGTTATTAATCTTCGACATTATTGTTTGAACGAGACTGTAAACGGCTAGTGTAGTTGATTTATTCTTTTGGAAACCATGTTGCTCGCTTTTTATAACGTTGTATTTATTACAGAAGCTAAATATCCTTACTAGCATACACTTTTCGTAAATCTTGGATATAACCGGTATTAGGGTAATGGGGCGATAATTAATCATATCATGCCGTTCCCCTTTTTTAAACAGTGGTTTTATATCCGATGTTTTTAAGGCATCTGGGAAAGTGCCCTCTGCAAACGATAAATTTATTAAAAATGTCAATATTCCGCTTAATTCGTTAACACATATTTTTATTACTTTTGTATTTATTTCGTCATAGCCCGTGCAATTAGTATTTTTCATACACATTATTTCTTTTTTAACTTCATCTTGCGACACAAATTTTAGAAACATTGAATTGACTAGACGTATGTGATTGTTGTACTGTTGTGTCATATCCGTAATGTTATTTTGTTCTTGTTGAACATAATGATCTACGAAGGCAGAGGCTATTTCTACAGGATCTGTCAATGTTTTACCATTAATTATAATTTTGTCAATATTATGCATTGGGTTAGAGTCAAAAATCTCATCTTTAATAACAGCCCATGTAGCTTTACACTTGTTGTCATTATTGCTTATATACTTTATATTAGCATTTTTTTTAGACCTAAATATACATTTTGTTAAAAGATTTGAGTATGCTTTATACTTATTTTTATTTGCTAGATTTTTATTTTTGTAATACTTATATCGTAACATACGTTTCGTTTTACAGCTAATTTTTAATCCTTTACTTATCCAGCTTTGTTTCTTTTTATTATTTCTATTTACTTTAAGTCTTAATTTAGGGAAACAGAGGTCATAAAAAAGACTTAGTAACGTATGAAAATTATTGAATGCAACGTTTGCATCACATTCCGTATACACTTCAGACCAAGACAATTTACTTAAGCATTCCTTAAATTTACGAATATTGTCTGTATTTAAATCCCTTTTATACATGTAATATTCTGTATTTTTTGGCGGTAAGCTTTTTAAGGGAAAAGATAATAACTGTGCTGTGTCATGATCAGATAAATGAAGTGGTAGGACACTAGCAGTTGCATTGTTAATATCACTTACAATATGGTCTATGCAAGCAGATTTCCGCGTGGGTACTGTAATATGTAATTTCATTTTGTAATTATAAAATAAATATTGCAATTCATTGGTGATCTTGCCTGGTTTTAATGTATTAATATTGAAATCACCAGTTATAGCAATATTGTAATTTTTATATTTATTTTTTAAACTAAATAAAACATAATTTAGTTTGATTAAAAACTGATTAGGATCAGACTGCGGTGTCCTGTACACACATAAGACAAGAAGCTTAATGTGCATAAGTTGAATGCCACAAATTTCAAATGAATTCTGTATAGCGTGGGTTTTTATACATGTCAGTTCATTATATACTAAACCTCTTTTTATGAATATGCAAGTCCCACCTCTATTTTGTTCTCTACAGAAACTAGTTGCCATGTTATAGCCAAATATTTTTACATGTTTTTCACAGCCTTTCCTTATAAAGGTTTCAGAGAGACATATTAAATCAGGCACAATGTGTTTCTCCCGTAGTTCATGAATACTTAATTCTATTAAATCTTTTTTTGAAAGAACACTCGCTATATTTTGGTGAAAAATACTAAAATTATATGCGATCGGGGTTGACTGATTTTCTACGAAAAAAATTATTATTTCTCTTAATTATGGGAAAGTAATACGGCATGGTTCCTTTCTCCGGGGTTATGGATTTATTTTCGCGAAGGTCAGTTTGTGGTGTATTTTGGGGTTTAAAATAGAAGGGAATAGTCCCCTTTTTTGGTTCATTTTTTATGATACATTTATGAGATGTATTTTTAAAATCGATTAATCGTTTCCTTATTTCACTAGGTTTAAGATACATATTGGTATAGTCGGTATAGTCAATAACATAATTTATTGATCCACAAATGTCAAGTAAATTTAAAGATTTACATTGTACGAAATGACAATTTTTATTATAATTTTGGCACAGATTTTTCAAACGAAAATTTAATTTATGCATATCTATGTGTGTGCTATTTGCAACACTTAATACAATAATTGTTTTATTACATGAGTTCAGAATAATTTTTAATTGCGACAATACAGTATTTATATTTTTATCATTTTGTCCAATACAAATTACTAATTTATCGTCCAAATTAAATTTAGCTCTTTGGTAAGATTTTGTTATTTCATAACAGGGTGCGAATGGCTTCGTCTCGCTGATTACTTGATAACTCTGGTATGATGACTTATATCTTGAATGCAAGAGTGCTGCAGCCAGGCCGACGCATTGTTGTGTTCCAAAGATACAAATTTTTTTCATATTTAAATTTTTTTGAGTAGTTGTTTTCCGTATGAAATTTGTTTTTCCAATATTTTCAGTATGGTGTGAAAGGGTCTTTACATTTTCTGTGGGCAGTACAGAAGGCGTGAGTGGTCGGGTATTTAAAGGAAGAGTATGTCTCCTTTGATTAATTATGTTGGGGTGCCCGGAACTTGTAGGAGTACCTGTCGTGGGGGATTGCCATTTTGATTTTAATAAATCCATTTCTGTGGTCAATTGGCTTATTTGTTTTTGAAATTCATTATTTTTCCTTATAACACTTTTCAACTCGTTTTGTGTTCTTTCAAGAGTAATAGTTAAGTGTAATATAGTAGCTTTCATACTTGAAGTCGATGTTTGATCAGGTGTTGTGATTTCTGTACTCTTAAATAACTTGCTAGGTGTCGAAAAGGAATCGTCTGATACGCTATAATCGGTTAACACCTGCGAATCTATTATATGCGACGAGTTTTGCCCTGAGTGATGTGGTACAACGCTTAAATAAGTTTGAGAGTTAGTTGGTGTCTTTGGTGACACGCATTGTACTGCAGTATTAGGTTTTTTTCTCATTGTTACATTGTACAAGTCATTAAGGTGATATTTTTTATTTTGTATACATATTTTGCATTTCCATTTATTTTTTTCCTCTTGGTTCATGCGATTATAAGTCTGCTCGGGATATCCATCACAATCTAATTCATAATGATTGTTACATAATGAGCATAATGCAGTTTTTTTAATGTTGACATTGTTTTTACATATGAAACAAGTCACTATAGTCGACATCTTGCGGACGGTATCGTTAACTTGCATAACTTCTTTATTGAACAGTTGCTATGTCTCTAGTAAGTTCAGGCGATTCTTAATAGATGGCGCTGTTAATAATAGCTTTGTACGTCGCTAGCTGTTTATTTAAATATAAACGATATTATTACGGAAGATTTTAAAACTCGATTATATTCTGCACAATTTAAATGTTTTATTGTCCCACTGGTATAAAAGTAATGGAAAGTCACTTTTTTGGTATATATATTTGGCTGTTATTGTAAAACACAGATTTTCATACGCCACTTTTCAAAGTCTTATTTTAGTTACTTAACTTACAGTTTTTCGGAAGATAACAATATATAGTTTGTATTATCACTATTATCACACAATTATCACTAATATAAGATGATTTTATAACTTAAACTATTTTTCTTTAATTTTCGAATAAGAGCTCAATGTTTACCGTGTCACTAGCGACATCTACCCGTCCTTTATATCCTGTTACCTTTCAATATTATGAAATCATGGAGGTATTTTTATAATTGGCTTATTCAATCCCACCAGTGCATTACCTGATAGCTAGTAACGGTAGGGCATCCGAATTAATGTCGCTTAGGATTTTGATTAAATAAAAGCTTCATAAAAATATGTATAATATATTATCGATTAAGCCAAGTGAACTGTAAACTCATGTCCCGCGATCGCACAAGTGACCCGTAAGTTTGCTGTCTCCCTTGTTCTATTAAAACAGACCAAGTGCGATGCGGACTGGCGCAAGTCGGGTTTCGTACAGTAATAAACCTAAAATACCAGGCCAGGTGTGATTTAAATTCGCGTTTAGAGGTTTTCGTACTTAACTATAGATATCACAGATTTCTTATTAGTTTCAATTATGTCTGTAATGTAACGTCTTGACCTATTTTATGAGTTTTTGTGTGTAATTTTCTCTGAGACCCTGGATAATTTCATAAGAGAATTGAAATCGATAGATGGTGCTTTTATTGAGTTTTTTTGAAGATAGAAATAGCATTTACTACTTAATTAGCAACATTTAGTAAATTTAATAAGCCTCGAATAAACAGTACAACGTTTGTCGGGTCAGCTAGTAAAATATAAATGATATCTGCACAATAAGCCCTTTCATTTGATATGTCGCACGATATGGTGTGGTAATTTTTATTTTTTAATATTCTAATTTGCCCCCTGAAAATGGGCCCCATTATTAAAATTTCATTATTTACGTTACACGTCCGTTTTTGCGAAACCGAATTACATTTATGTATAAAATGTAGGGTTTCGCTCAAAGAGAGGTAGCCCCAAAAAGTTAAATCTATTGATAAAGGTTTTTGTTGTTTTGGTAGGTGATATGTCGCTATATGGCGGTTAATTTATAAAAAACGCGTTTATTGTACCCCTTAAATATTATTTTAAATTGTTTTTAATATTTGTTGTTATAGCAGCAAAAGAAATACATAGTTTGTCAAAATTGAGACAATGGATGCTGCTGGTATGTTTGGTTATGTTTATTTTATGTATTACGTGTAGCCCTTTTTTTTACGTGGGGAAACGCGGCCGGGTACCTCGTTAAGAGGTGGTCATGTCGGACTCCAACCGACTAAAACCCCACGATGTCCTGCGCGTCGCTATTACTGACTGGGGTAAGGGAACTTCAGAAAGAATGGGCGTCCTTGCCCCCGCCAGCGACTGTGCGTAGCTCGGACTGTTGTTGTTGGGCTTTGTACAGGCCATTGCCTCACTCCACGGCATGCTAAACCACCTATCGTACCAGTCTCCTCAAGGACCTACACGCTAGACGGTAGACGGCCATAATGTGTAGCCCTAATAGTTAACTACACTTATTAAACACTTATTATTGGTAAGGGTAAAAAATGAGTAAACAGTTTTGAAATGAAATTTGATTTATTTTGGCAGTGATAACATATTTATGTGATCAATCGTTATTTAAATAAATTAGTAGGGGTGGACGGAGAGGGCCTTTGGCACTACAGCGGCGTGTGGGTAGTGAGCGTAACCTGACACTAAGGAGGGGTAGCCGGACACTAAGGAACCGGAGTAGGCGAGGGGGCTGACTGGGGCAACCACGCTGTGTCCGTAGGGTGAGACGGCGGAGACGGGGAGGACTGAGTGGTAAGTCAATGGAGTCAGGGAACGCTTGGCGAGGTGGTGGCCGGCGAGAGCCTTGGCTTGGAAGTGGGCAGCACGAGCGGCGACGACTTCAGGGGTATCCAGAGGCACACCGTTGACAGCGTCCAAGACTACGGCAGGTGAGTGAGCGGGCTGGGCGAGGGCCAACGGGTATCCAGAGTACACTGATGGGTATCCCAATCCGTAGCCGGTGCTGTACACTGTAGGTACCACAGACGATCCATGAACGCTGTATTGGCTGACTGAGCTCACAGCGGGCAAGCCGGAGTAGGCCAATGGCAATAAGGCGCTAGGCTTGGCTGCGGCGAACGCGAGCACGGAGAACAACACCACCAGCTTGAACATTGTGGTCTGTGTTGATTTACTGTAGAGTAAATTAGAATCGACTGATGCCAAACAAACGCTCGCCTAACCTTATATACTGTTTGAAATTAATGACCATAAAAAAATGCCACTAAATCACCTTCAACCATTTGATAATTGATATCTTAGATCATGTCGCCTATTTTTACGGAGGCGGTTTTTACAGGTACTCGTTACGCGGAAGTATTTAAATAATCCAAATCATGTTTAGGAAACCGCCATTAACACTATATTAATTCACGTAAAACGAGTTAAAAATTAATTACTCGCTAAATGATAAAAAATTTAATTGGCTGAACAAATCGCTCACGATTTTTTTAACAAACAAAAACCTTTGTTAACAATACTCATTTAAGTTTATGAATTAAACAACGAAATAATTTTCATAGTTAAATAATCAATTAAAATATAACAATGAAAATCTACAAGTAAAATAATATAGGTATACCTATAAACCTTTATAATTAGAATTTGAAAAAAAATTACAATATATACTATTGACGGCTCTCTGGCTCAGTGGTTAACGCGCTTGACTATTGCGTCCGGGAGTCCTGGGTTCGAATCCCGGCCTGGGTATGCATTTGTATGATGAATATAAATATGTGTACTGGGGTATTGGATGTTTATCTATATATGTATAGTATATGTATTAAATATATTTCGTTAACTAGTACCCGTAACACAAGTCTTAAGAACTTGGCGCGAGGCTAGTTCAATGTGTGTGATTTGTCCTGTAAATTTATTTATTTATATTCCTTACCTTCGAGCGCTGTAGAGAAAAGGGCAGGGTGAAAGAAAACATTATAATGAAAGAGTACAGTAATGGAAGAGAAAAATCGGTCGGAGAAGGAATTTAGCCTCCTCACTTTACTGTCCAAAGATATTTACTATCTCCATATGGTTGGTAGAGCCTTGCTATTTTACTTGTAATAGCACGAAATGGGCCGGCTCGACCGGGGAAGTACCACCCTCT
>DWAC01000036.1:0-10117 GCA_018237905.1 Curetis bulis | reverse complement strand
TTAAAAATAGGGAAGGTAAGATTTCGGAGAACCTATCAGCTATTAGTCTTTGATTGTCGTACCGATTATAAATTGGCCTCTTCCCCGCTGGACGTGATCGATCGTAGACGTGTTTTCTGTTGCTCAAAATTTAATTATTTTAAATAGTTCTTAAATAAAATACATTGAGCGAAGTACTAGGAGCGCAGAAGCGATCAACAGTCATTAAACGTGTGCTACGCTTGCTACGACCGCCAACGCTAGTGCAACAACTGTGACTCCGCCCTGCTGCTACACTGTGCTACATATCGACGTGTGCTACATTACGAGGTCTACGTGCAGTGAAGCGAACTAGAACTGACTCGGTATTTGAAATATAATATTATTAACATCAGCTTATACCATAATAATTTCTGGTCAAGCGTATCTAGTTTTGCTTTCTACCCGCTTTGGCTTTAACAATTTTGCTCCGCATTAATTTATTTATTAGTCCTTTTGCTTAATTACAATATAAAATCTACTTTGAATATGGAAGATGTTATAAATAGATCGCTCTCGGAGTCCGATATTGGGGCAATTGCAAATAAAGATGCAACACCTCCAAACTATGTTTCTGCTCGCAATAAAAGGAAGCGTGACGACTTGTCTATCTCTGACTTTAATGATTTCAAGGAGGAAATTAAGAAAATGATTGCAAATATGTTTACGACACAGGAATCAGAACTTAAAAAAATTACCCCCACTTTAAAAGAGATACAGGCCTCTAACCAAAATATTGAGAGCTCGATCGCGTTTCTCACTGCGCAAAATGACGAATTTAAAAAGAAAATTGAAAAATTAGAAGAAGACAATAGAGAAGACAAAAAATATATAGCAATTCTGGAGGACAGGATCGAAAATATTCAAATGGGAGTGCGTAAATATAGCTTTGAAATTAAAAATGTGCCTAGGAAAACAAATGAAACTAAAGAGGACCTGATCGAAATGGTGATGTGTATGACTAACAACATAAACTGTAAAATAGAACAAAATAGTATCAAAGATATATATCGTGTACTGGGAAAGGCAAAGGACGTTAAAAATACACCTGTAGTAGTAGAGACCTCGTCTACAACTATAAAAACGAATGTCTTGAAAGCAGCCAAATTATTCAATGTCAGGCAAAAAAATAAGCTGTGTGCTAAGCACCTGGGATTTCATATATTGGAGGATACGCCAATATTTTTATCAGAACATTTGACGGTAAAAGGAGCCCGGCTACATTTTCTTGCCCGAAATCTAGCAAAGACTAATCATTATAAGTTTTGTTGGACGGCATACGGCAAGGTCTATATCCGGAAGAACGAAAATTCACCCGTTATTAAGATAGTAGGTGAAAGTCAAGTACATAATCTGTTACAAAAATTGTGACTGTATGTGTGTAACTTCAATGTTGTATTTTCGAACATCTTTGATTGTTTTTATTCTTTTGTCATAATCATAGTTTCATTAAATTTTATATATTTAAAAAGTGGATTGCATGACCTAACTAACAATTACTACATCTTACTTTTACTCTCACACTGCCACACAACACATAAAGAACTTATATTCATTTACATAAACACACTATTAATATACATCTCTCTCACTAAAACAACCACTTCATTTAATTATACATTTCATTCGTGTATTTTCTCTTTATCTTTAAATGGCATCTTTAACAAGCACTTTTACACTAGGTATTTTGAGGTAGCTTTCGATTTCAGACATTATATATCATTTCGTCATGGATAACTGCATAAAAACATTACAAGAAATAGACGAGGTTAATGCAGCTTTCTCAATAGAATGTAATGTAGAAGACTTATCTAAACAACTTTCCATAAACAGAAATGATCTGACTATTATAGTTCAAAATATTCGGAGTATACATTGTAATTTTGACGATCTGTTAGTTACTCTTACTCACGTTCCCGTTATGGTTGATGTTCTAATTCTAACAGAATGTCGCCTTAAGCCAGATAAACATGTACCGTATCTCACTAACTATATTTCATATGTAACTACTATGCACCTAAATCAGAATGATGGGGTGGTCGTTTATATAAAAGATTCTTTTAAAGCAAAAATAAAAGAAATAAAGTTAGAACATGCATCATGCCTTCAAATTGACATCCTTGATAACAAAATACTTGCAATTTATCGTTCGCCTTCAAACCAAAATGCCGAAAATTTTATTAATTCTCTCAGTTGTTGGTTAGAAACAGTCCAATCCCACAAAAATGTAATAGTTACTGGAGATATTAATATTAACATTCTTCCAAAACAGCTCGAACAATATTATGACCGTAATAATAGATCCAGTTATCTTAATATGTTAGCTAATAGCGGCATTTTACCTGGCCATACTTTACCTACTCGAGGACATAACTGCCTGGATCACATTATGCTTAAATTAAGTAATAAATCTGCACAAATTGCAATTTTACATACAACTGTAACTGACCACAAAATGTTATTTTTATCCATATCTGTAAAAAGTACGCCAGACAGCAGTTTAAAAACTAAAAAAATCGTTGATTTTGATAAGGCTATGGAGACCCTGACTCACAAAGGACTGGCAGATTTGCTAGTATGTGACGACCCTAATTTTGTTACACAACAACTTCTTTTAAGAATCACTGAAGCATTAAATGACAATACCCACGTTAAAATTTTGCCTAGAAAAATACGAACTTTAAAACCGTGGATAACTCCTGGAATCTTAAAATGTATTAAAAATAGGAATCACATGCAAATAAAATTAAGGTCGGATCCTTGCAATAAAATTTTAAAAATTACCTTCCAGAGGTACCGTAACTACTGCAACAACTTAATTAAAAAATTAAAAAGGAGTTATGAACAACAACAATTAAGGAATAACTTAAAAGACTCAAAAAGACTTTGGAACTCAATTAAAACAATAACAAATCTAAAACCACCTAAAATGTTAAATATCGATTTATTAAACACTACTGCTAATCCTTCGGAGTCAGTACATAAAATAAATAATTTTTTTGCGAATATTGGCAGTAGTCTTGCAGAAAAAATTATATTAAATAATACTTCTACCCCTCCTAGAACTTCCTCCTTTAATAACATTAACTCCCAGATAACGTCTTGTGTTATGTTGCAAACTGATGAAGCAGAAGTTCATGATATCCTTATGAGCCTAAAATCTGAAAGCGCTCCTGGCTGGGACAATATCTCAATTAAATTCCTTAAACTCGCAAAACACATTCTTGTTCCTATTATTTGTCACTTAACTAATCTCTGCTTTAGAAGCGGTGTATTTCCTAATTTATTAAAAAAGAGTATAATCACACCAGTTCACAAAGGTGGCGAAACTGATGACGTTAATAATTATAGGCCAATATCTATTTTGCCTGCGGTCTCTAAAATCATTGAAAAGCTAATTAATATAAGATTAATAAGCTATCTAAATAAATACAATATACTGTCTTGTAATCAATTCGGTTTCAGAGCCGGAAAATCTACGGAAGATGCTGTAGCTGCCCTAACAACTCTAATAACTGACATACTTGATGAAGGGAAAAGATGCTTAACGGTGTTTCTCGACCTAAAAAAGGCGTTTGATACCGTTTCTATCTCGATTCTTATAAACAAGCTAGAAAATGTCGGAATTAGGGGTGTTCCGTTGGCTCTTTTGACTGATTATCTTAAAGGTAGAAAACAAAGTGTTAGAATTGGACAGTATATAAGTAATGATTGTGAAATTTCTACTGGCGTTCCACAGGGAAGTGTCTTGGGCCCTACTTTATTTCTCATATATATCAATGATTTAACGAACTTACATTTACTTAGCGCAAATATTTTTTCATATGCTGATGACACGGCAATAGTTTTTAGTGGGTCTACGTGGGATGCCATAAAAGTAAACGCTGAACTAGGGTTAACTCAAACAGCTCATTGGCTAAATTCAAATCTGTTGACCTTAAATACTGAAAAAACATATTACATTTGCTTTTCTATAAATAGTAAAACCCAGCCAGATAATGATTTTCATTTAAAGATACATAACTGTGTAGATTTAAATGACATGTCATGTGAATGTCCCAAAATTGCTAAGGTTATGTATACTAAGTACCTAGGTGTCTTGATAGATCATAAAATGTCATGGTATCCACAAATAGAGCTAACATCAAATAGGATTCGTAAACTAATTTGGGTCTTTAAAAGTCTAAGACATGTGGCATCAAAGGAGCTATTAATTAACATTTATATTGCCCTAGCTCAATCAATACTGGTTTACTGTTTACCAATTTGGGGTGGAGCCGCTAAAACTCATTTCTTAGATATTGAAAGAGCTCAGAGGGCTCTCTTAAAAGTCATGTTTTTTAGGCCATATAGATTTCCGACTACAGAACTATATTCTAGCAGTCAGCTGCTTACAGTTCGAAAGCTGTATGTTCTACATGTTACACTCAGACAGCATAAATCCTTATTTTTTGAACGAAATATCATGGATATGCGTAGAAACAATAACGTTGTGAGCGTTGGCATCGCAAAAACAAAGTTCGCAAGGCGCCAGTTTAAAAAACTATCTGCACATTTATATAATCACATAAACAAAATAAATAACATCTATCCAATGACATATCGCCACTTAAAGAAAAAACTTTTAGATTGGCTACAACACTTAACTTATGACGATGTCGAAACACTAGTAAAATAATGCCTATGTATATATATTCTTACATGTACTTACACACACACATATACGCACACATACACACACACGCACGCACACACACACACACACACACACAGAAATTGTTGATCCACTACAGTCAAAAAGTGTTTTTTCTTTTTTTGTTTTCATTTTATGTTAATTTGATGTTCTTTTATTATGTACATTTATGTTATCTATGCATTACTGTTTTGTTTAAATTTCTTTACAAAATAATGTTATTGTTATGGAAGAGCGGGGTTGCCTGACACAAGTATAGTCTACTTACTAGGCAATCCCAACTACTAATTTTGTAATGATTTATTTTGTTAAGGAAAATAAAAGATTTTATTTTTATTTTATATTAT
Organism: Curetis bulis; assembly: GCA_018237905.1. Lineage (NCBI taxonomy): Eukaryota > Metazoa > Arthropoda > Insecta > Lepidoptera > Lycaenidae > Curetis > Curetis bulis. The sequence goes on along the minus strand of DWAC01000036.1, from coordinate 5,059 downwards.
CTTCTTTTGTTAGTAGAGAGCTGTTACTTGTAATGGCACGAAATGGACTGGCTCACACGAGGTTGGTATAGTTGGTGCAAGTACCTCTTACAGGCGTCGTGAAGTGCCAAGGTTACCTACCATAGTGCGTTTCGTACATTGATTGAGAGTGACGCCCCACCTGACATTGCTGTTCTTTACTTACACCCTTCCTGAATTCCTTGTGTTTAAGATTGGCAACGCTTGACTATAGTCAAGCATAGAATAGCTTTATAAAGCTATTCATATCAATGAGCTGCCCACCTGACTTTCCCGTTCTTTCCTTACATTACACCCTTTCTGAATTCCTTGTTTGGAAGGTTGGCAACGCTTGCCTTTAAAGCTATTCATTTCAATGAGCTGTGGTAGGTAATAACCATCTTGCTAGTCAATCTTGTGACCCGCATGCTTTTTCGCTTTCCTCTTACATAAAAAAATAGTAAGGATGGCAATTGCCAGTCGGGTCCCTGCTTACCCGTGCCCATATTCTGCAATATCAGGCCCCAATTAAAAAGTCGTACATAATTATTTAGCCCTATTACACTGGGTAAGGCAAAAAACATCAAAAATTCGTACAAAACGATCTAAACCGTACGAATGGCAGCCCTGTCAGGCCCTCTGCCCTTCTACGAAACATGTGCTGCAACGCCCCCTCATATCAACCTTCTGGATCTCTTTCAAGTAAAATACCAGAGCCCTCAGTCCAGTCCGGCCTTCCTTCTTTCGTCCGGCTTTCCTACCTTCAGTAGCCAGTGCGACAGCAGATTTGGTGTCTCTTCTAAACTTATAGGGAACTTACCATTTAATTGCTTACAAACCGGAACTTACACCATTACCTGATTACAATAAGCTGCGATCGAATCTTCTGTTCCGTGTTCCTTATTCCCTGAAAGTAAGTTTTAATTTTTTTTGTAAAGTCGGCTTACGGACGATAACGTCATAAAATTGCAAGATAATAATAATAATATGATGCGTCATAAGCCGAACGCTTAAGCTAATCGCGTCTTTATCGCTTGAGGCGAAACGTAACCATGACTCATCCTTTTCCGTGCAGTCGGCGTCCCTCGATTTATAAGATTTTATCACGTTAAAAATAAATTTTTGGTTGAAAGTTGAAACTAACTAATCGAATAACAAAAGATGGGCAGATGATATCAGACAAACGGCTGGAGCAACATGGAATAGAATAGCTAGTGATAGAAAGCTGTGGAAACAACTGGAGGAGACCTTTGTCAGTAAAGACAAACAGACATAGATGTCGAGGGAATACTGCAACAAATACACAGAAGAAAAAAAAAAGAGAGAATAACAATCTGACTAAATTGAATAAGCATCAATTATAACTACTAATAATTAATACTGACATGTACAAATTAAATTTGACTTCAATTTCAATGTATTGTAGAATGTAGAATTTAATATATCATTTATTTCATACTATTTGACAGAAAAAAAAATGTAATTTCAATTAAGTATTGTAATCAAAATTATGTCTGAATAAAAGGTTAAATAATAAATAATAAAAATGGGCTGCGCCGCAAAAAGAATAGAGATCTAATCATCTAAATGAGTGCCAAGTTCTACGCAAAATCCAAATATGTATTTATAGGAACAAAATAACATTAGAAACAAGTGTTAAACTCTATTTCTTTGCTTCATTGGATACATATAGATAGCAATTGCTGTTATTTAAATAATATGTGAGATTTTAAAGAAGGTTAGATTTGCTTGGCCAGTTTTCATTACATCAGTCATTTATAAAGTCATATATATTTTTAATTCTACACATACACAAACAGTGGCCTGCGAAATTTCGAAAATATGGCAGCATACTAGACTAAGTTAAGTGAAACCCAACTGAATCTATTGCCTCTAAAACCATATACATATGTCTCTAGAACCTTATGTAGGGATATAAAAGAAACCAGGTTGCGATCTGAAGCGGTAAAAGCATTAATTGTATTGCTTCTCACAGACCAAGGCATTTGATTGTATGTTGTGCATTTCAACCGCAGATGCTATTTTAGTATTAAATTCAAGAGTGTCAATTTCTTGAGATCTTAATTGTAATATACAATTGGGATTATGCTAGTGGTAAGGCATGCCAGTAACCTTTAATTAACCAAAAAAATAAAGTAATCTCTTACTTGTTGACCCCATTCTCATAGTGCACTAAAACTTCCATCTCATCACAGTCCACTTCAAGTATTTCAGCTGCAAACCACACATTCCCATAATCTTTGGCTTCCACTTTGGACCCTACTGATAAAGCTACACTGCCTGTAAAATAAAAAAATGTTAAATTATTTTTAATCTCTTATGAATTTAAAAATATCTAAATATGGTTTTTTGTTGGAAAAAAAAAATATTATGTAGTTTTATAAAACCATGATGTTGAAACATGGGCGTCGCCATATTGCCGACATGGTATAGATGGAAGAAAAAATTTTAGGCAATTGAAGAAAACTGAAATGGGAACCAAAATCAAAATATTGTTGAGACAGACATTATTGAGTATTGGCTTTATGAAACCACAACATAAGTGAAATACATACATACATATATTTACGCCTGTTTCCCAGAGTTTCAATAAATATAAAAAAGAAAGATGCAAATAAATTTACCTTTATCACCCGTCCTTAGGCTTTGCTTTGGAAATAGTTTAAATTCCTTTTTAGATTCATGTCTCGATTCGGTCTCTCCCAGTACCATATCCAAAACATTGGTAGCTATTGTCATTGGTTTTGGTTCTGCAACTGTTTTTGAGCTGCTACCTTCTCCTGGGTCTTCATTACTTTTCTCATTTTGTTTTTTCTCTTGTATACTCCTGTCTTGTTGTTCAATGAACTTCTGAATATTATCTACGTTTTCCTCAGACTCCTTACTGCTGGAGGATGTGTTTAGGCCACTATCGTCCATCTTATTGACTTCTGCTTGATTGTCCATCTGATCAGTCTCCATTGTCTTTGACCAAGGAAATATAGATGGTGTTGAATCTACAAAACAACAATATTAATAGCAAATTATTTATTAAATGTATATAAATATCATGCAATATTTTCAATCTACATTAGTACAATGAGTAGGTCTCATTGAAAATGTTTAACTATACAAACATTACACAAAAAATCATTTGCATGAGATGCATAAAGAATTTGAACAAAGTATTTTTTATAAAGTAAATTTTCAAATTATGTCATCTTCAAATTCTTCTGTTTATTGCTTAATATAGGTCTCTCTCAATAAACACAAAGACTACTTTACAGCTACTATCATATTGTTCAAAGGGCATAGGACAATAAGCGGAGCTTAGTTAATCGTCCCAGAAAGATATCAGTATCATCTTTTGAGGGTATGTTTGCGCTAGTTAGATATGTCAATTCTGCAAATTTCAGATTTTTTATTGAATGTAAACTTTCATTTCACATTTTTTTCATTTTATTCAAATCCATTTTGGATTGTTTTCACATAAACATTAGAGCTATAATTGAGCTTTATTGAAGTCTTTGTAAAACATTACAAACTTGTATCTATACAAATAAATAAAATTGAAGTGTCTGTTTTAACAACAAAACCATAATATTTTACTAAATGCACATTAATGTATATATGATACCTATAACAAAAATACAGTTTAAAAATTGTTTGTCTGTCTGTTTGTTCAGGGTAATCTTCAGAACGCCTGGACCGATTTTGATGGGACTTTCACTGGAAGATAGCTGACATCCCAAGGTATAATATAGGCTATATTTATTTGAGGAAAAGTATTAGGGTTCCACGGGAAAACAAAACTTTGACTACAATATTTGATTGGCGCAGAAAAGCCGTGGGGCACAGTTAATTCTAAATAATATTATTATACAATCAGCAATTTTTTACATATTAATAAAATTCTACACTTCTTCTAATTAACTACTAAAAAAAACTAAATGTTTGTTTACAATGAACATACAGTGAAATGGATATTGCTTAATAAGAATGAAATTCTTACAAGTAACAAACAGAGAAAAAATTGTACCATTCAAATGTAACTTATAAAATGCAATAGAAAAAACTCAATACATAAACTATCAGAGCAAATGCAAATAATGTAGAGGACTGCAGATGGAGACAAAATACATTAACTACTTGCAAATGAAAATAAGGTAGTGACATTTAAAAAGCGTACAGAGCATGACCACATTTATGAATACCTGACTTAAGGATATATTTCGAATCTTGATATATTCGAAAATCGTTTTTACGAAAGTGTCTCGAGCAAACATAGGCAAGAATATAATTTGTATGTTTTTGTTTTGTTACAGCTTGCCATATATGACGTAGCTTATTATTTTTCGGAAACTTATGAAATGTTACACCGATATCTTCTGATCGTGTTGAAGATGATTTACAATGTTCGATACAACACTTTTTTACATACATTTTCATCTTTCGCTGTATTCAATGCGCAATAATCTTATCACCCAACATTTTACAAATTTGCTAGAAAGAATTATTACAATATAAAATAACTAATTATATAAAGATTAATTGACTTTCTTTAATGTTTTTAAACGTATAAAAAAGAACTAACCTGAGTTTTATGAATAACGAAGAAATTATTCAATCCCAGATACAATACAGTCAAAATCCTTCATTACGTCAGACACTGAAGTTGAGAAGCACATTTTTTTTACAATTTCTTTATAACGCTCGAAAATCGGTACTGAGATATTAAATTATTTGTTGTTCTGCAATTTTATTATCAAATTACACAAGAAATATCGCGCACATCTAATGTTTATAATTGTTATGTATAGGTAATCTATTGATCTTCTGTATATTCCATACTTTATGGTTTAAACTTTAAGTAAGTGCCACAGATAAATATGCCGGTCTGTGTTGAGCTGTCATAGAGCTCATCCTTTATTTTTTCAACAAGTTTAGCGGCATTTATTTATTTTATTCTTTATTCTATAAAAAAAAACCTGCCAAGTGCGTGTCACGTGACACGCGCAATGTAGGGTTCCGATCCGTTCCATTCAGGCTCCTGTAGCTCTTA
>DWAC01000035.1:0-10138 GCA_018237905.1 Curetis bulis | reverse complement strand
CAGAGGTGGTAGGAGGAAGTGGGGGGATTTCATTATGCGTGCGATAGTTTGTAACAAAAGCATCCTGGGTTTGTGGAGGTTGAAGCCTAAAATCAGGGGCGGATCAAGAAGGGGGGTCATGGGGGTCATGACCCTCCTGCGCCTCATTTTTTTTATGGAAGAGGAAGGCAAACGATTATGCGGGTCACAACTTAAAAGTTAAAACTAAAGATTGTGATCACCCCAGCCCATGGACATTGACAGCTTTAATAGCCGCCAATGCGTTTCCAACCTAACGAGGATAGGAAGCTGCAAGATAAAGGGATGGAACAGGAATATTAGGTGGGATTGAGACTCACTCACCGTATGAAACTCAGCAGGGTTGTTAGCCCTGCTACTTCACGCCGATTGTCTGTGAGTGGGTGGTACTTCCCCGGTCGAACCGGCCCATTTCGAGCTATTACAGACGTAATAGCAAGACTCTACCAACCATAAATCGTTTTTTATAAAAAAAAATTGGAATAATTCATTTTCTCTCTTGCCTAAAATACCCCTGCCGCATTTGCCAGCTCACATGTCGACCGCGTCAAGCTGAACTACTTTCTTCTTCAGGTGGTGCTGCCGAGGAGCACGAGGACTCGTCAGGTTGGAAGTTGACGGTCAATCGTCGTGTCACCACACCTCTGAGTTTGACCGCCGTCAGCGTGAGTGCGTCGGGGAAGATCAAATTTGAAGAGCTTCCGCCGGACTTTAATCAGACGGTAATATTCTGTGCAAATGTTAAATTACTTGGCTATAATCCGCGAGCAATTAATAATAATAATAATTTTAATAATTTTATTTATTCACAAAATATTCATTACAAAAATTCTTTGAAGTCCCTGATCTCTGAACTAGGTTAAAACCTGTGTTTCAGAAAATCAGTGCCCTCTCACAATATTTTTTTACTGATGAAATGAATGAGTGACAGCAAGCAATCAAGGGTAATATTTATTATAAATAGATAAACTTGTATTAGATGATTTTTGTATGTGCGTGCGTGTGTGTGTGTGTGTGTGTGTGTGTGTGTGTGTGTTTGTATGTGTGTGTGTGTGTTTGTATGTGTGTGTGTGTGTGTCTGTGAGTGAATTTTATTGTGGTGTGTGACTACAGCATACAAGAAACTACAAAGGAGAATATATATTTTATTTTTAAATGACTAATTATTGTAATAAATTTTCTACTTCCTCATACTCCAAAGACAACAGCCATCTTTTTAGGACAACTTTACATTTTCGAAGGGGCTGTGGATAAATATTCAAAATTTTATTAATTTTATTGTATAAACGACTCGATCGAGCACTTTGTTGACGCCTAGCAAAAACTGTGCGACACTGCAATATAGGACAGACGTGTGTGATGGTACGTTTATTTTTTTGTAAGTCCTCATTATATGGAGTGGCACTATGCTTTCTTGTAATTAAATGTAGCAGATACAATTTCCTTATAGACAGCACCTGGCACTTTTTATATAAAGAAGATGTTGAAAAATCATATGGGCTGAATGTCATGACTTTTAATACTGACCTTTGGGCTCTCTCGGCTTTTATTAAAATTGTTTTACAGGCACCTCCCCATACCACAATACAATAACATATAACTGACTGTGCGAGGGCATAGTAAACAGTACGCACTAGTTCAAAATTAGCGATGTGACGAAGCTTTCTGAATACCCAGATAAGCTTTCGCAAACGAGAAGCAATTACGTTTATTTGTGGACGCCATGTTAGTTTTTCGTCTACTATGACACCGAGATACTTTGTGGAGGAAGTTTTTAAAATTGAATTACATAAACAACTAGTAGAATCGGGAAAGTTACACCTATGAAGTTTAATATTGTAATTTACGTCACATCTTACATTACTAAATTGAATATAATTAGTTTTTGATTTATTAATAGTAAGATAGTTATCAGTAAGCCAACAAGTAACCTTATGGAGTCCCATTTCTGCATTATAGCGTGCCTCTTCCCAAGTTGCACCATGAAATATTAAGGCTGTGTCATCAGCGTAAGTAAAAATTTTGCCTTTAAATAGTGACAGATTGCAGAGATCATTGATGTAAATTAGGAAGAGAGTTGGCCCAAGAATACTGCCTTGTGGAACTCCATAGGTCACTGGAGCATCAGCACTATAGTATTCACCTATTTTAACTTGTTGAGTACGTCCAGTAAGAAAGCCCTCTAATATTTCCTTCGCTTTACCCCTAATACCAAAATTATTTAACTTGTCTGCAAGCAAAGGGATAGAAACAGTATCGAAGGCCTTCGTTAGGTCGAGAAAAATACCAAAGCATTTCTGTTTACTGTCAATTGTTTTAGTGACATAAGCCATAAGCTGACTGACAATGTCTTCGGTACTTTTTCCAGGCCTGAAACCAAATTGACAATTAGCTAGCAAATTATTCTTTTCTAAAAATCCTAGAAGTCTATTATTTAAAAGTTTTTCAAATATTTTTGATATGGCTGTTAGAACTGATATTGGCCTATAATTTGTGGGGTTGTCGCGAGGTCCGTTTTTGTGGACGGGTGTAATAATGGCTCTTTTAAAACAGTCAGGAAAAGTGCCCTGTGATATACATAATTCAAAAAGTTTAGTTAAGTGACGAGTAATTATAGGCTGCGAGAGTTTCAATAGTTTGACTGGAATATCGTCCCAGCCTGTTGCAGTATTGTTTTTTAAATTATTTATTAAAGTTTTTATTTCTAATTCGTCTGGAGGAAATATCACAATTGTATTACATGAAGATGGAGTTCTAGTATCATATTTATTATTAATAAGGTTAGGGTTTTCACATATTTTTTCTGCCAGTTGTCTACCTATATTAGAAAAATAATAATTAATCTCGTTTAATTTACTTGTCCTATTATCATTTGACTGTAATAGATCAAATGCAGACGTTTTTACTTTTTCCAAATTTGTTACTGATTTTATTACATTCCATCTTTCTTTATTGGTTTTAGCAGATTCAAGTAATGCCTTTTCATAATTACATTTAATTTTTCTAAGGAGCGAGTTGCAAAAATTCCGATATCTTTTATAAGTTAAGCTAAGAGTCGCATTTTGAATATCTTTCTTGGTTTTCGAATGAAGCCTGTCCCTATGACGAATACATCTCAATAGGCCCGGCGTTATCCACGGTTTAATGGTCCGCTTTTTATTTGACAATTTACCAATTTCATAACTGACTTTTATCGCAGATCTCAATTTTTCAACAAACAGAGATGTAGCCTTATTAGCATCTTGCATAGTATGTATAAAGGAAAAATCAGTCTGTTCGATATATTTAATAGCGTTTTGAAAATTTACTTTCCTAAATATATTTTGTTTTATATTACGTCGTGGGATATTATTTAAACTAAGTAACACCATTGAATGATCTGTTATACTACTGTCAATCACAAATACTGATCCAGGAGAGGATGTTTTCATCATAACATGGTCTAGGCAGGTTTTTAATCTAGTAGGAATTGTATGTCCAGGTAGTAGACCTAACTCTGCGGAGAGGTTCAGGTAAGGTTCGCTATTTTTGTCTTTATTGTTTGGCTTTATGTCAATGTTAATATCGCCAATCATTATAATGTTTTTTGCGGATTTGATAGGAGTGATAATATTTACTAGTGAATTTAAAAATGTATTTATGCATTTTATTGATGGTGATCTATATATTGCTAATATATATGTGTTGGCGTCTAATTTTATCAAAAGAAAATTTGCACCTAGTTGTGGTGGTTCAACAATAGTACATTGGATATGTTTTTTAATATAGATGACGATGCCATCGTTTTGGTTACAATTTTTCTCAGTGCGGTAGTAATCATAATCATCAAATATTGGTAGAGGATTGTTTTTATTTAGCCAACACTCAGTTAGAATGATAACGTCGATGTCAAATTTAAATTGTGAGAGCTCAGCTAGTAGGTTATCCGCGTTTTTATATATACTGCGAATGTTTTGCGTAATTACATTTAAATGTGTAGAAAAGTTTTTGATGACCGTGTTACATTGAGAAATTTTACAATTAAACGACGAGGCTATTGATAAGCTATCTAATTCTATTGAAATATCGTCATTAGTATTAGCCATTGATAATAAATAAGGTAAGATTAGTACAAGCTACTGATCTAGAGAGAGAAAAAGTATATATAAAAAGTTGGCAAAATGATCCTACTTTTATGCTGTATTTTATCGAGTGTAGATTCATCTTAATATTGTGTTTTGTGAGCGTTTGATATGTGTGTATTGTGTAACTGTGATCTTTATAATAGAATTGAATAGTGTTATGTGGGTGGAATGGGTAGTAATGATTTTTTTTAAGAATAATATAATTAATAAGTAGGTAAAAATAAACAAGAAACAATTTTTCATGCAAACTAGTGATTAAAACGTAGGTATGCCAATAGAAGATGTTGATTAGAAAGTTAGCAGGCAACGATTGCACTAGTCATTTACCCTGGATTATCGTATTCAAATCAGCATCACTATCGATTAAAATGTGTCGTTTTCCATCGTCTTCGCGTAGATAGACCCTTCCATGTGAAATCCAACAATATTTGTAGTTGTTGTCTTTAGCAAAGTTACGAGCTTGATTGTAGATGCGTTGACTTTTTTGCGTTAATCTCTCTGATAAGTACACCGGCTTCAGCGGGCCGTCCAAATTAAGGTGATTTGTATTAAGTTTGTTAGACTTGTTCTTGTTGTTAAAGGCCCGCACCTTTCTAATAATATTTTCTTTTAGATAAATGCTTCCAAGATCAACGACTATCGGTGCTCCTTCTTTTGGGCTGACTCTAAACACCTCCTTGATATGCAAGGCTTGCACTGGTGCATCAAGAACCTGGGCCGTCTTTGTAATAACTTCAATGAGGTCTGACGTCGTCTCTGACTGTTTCTTTGGGACATTACGCAACTCAATTTTCGTAGAACAAAACGACCGTTCCATGTTTTCGAGTTTCTGTTCCAGCTGTTGGACATAGTGACGGTCATTCTTACGTTCGGCTTCAAGTTTGTCTACTTTTAGCTTCATGTCGTCGTATTGATTTGATATAAATGCGATAGACTCCTTTATTTCTTTATTTTGGGTAATGACCTCACCGACCAATTTTTGCAACTCAACAAGCTTGTTGTTGGATTGAGCTAGTGACGTCTCTAAAAACGACTGAATATCTTCTATGGAGGAGGTCCAGTCGTCACGCTTGCGCTTAAGCCGGGAAGTAGCATTATCATGTCCAACAGTTGTAAGATTTGGCGTCGATCCGGATTGCGGAGTTTTACGAACGCTCAATGTCAAGTCAGAGGCCACTTCTTGCGTTGGTGTATTGGGTGGGGTGCGCTTAAGAGGCATATTTATATTCCAAGTAAACTTAACTTATTATAGTTAGCAATGTGTAACTTTCTGTATAAAAGCAGTGTGCAAATCGGCGAATGGTGCAATTGCGATTCTTTAAAAAACAGGCGTTATTCAGAATAATAATTATGTATCAATTCCACTGACGTAGAAAATATAATATGGTAGGTAGTTTATAAAAATATTACCTCCGTTAGTTACACCTGTGTTCTTTGTTGCTTAACTTCTTATTTCAATTGTGGTTTTCTTGCCTTAGTTGTTTGTTAGACTTGTGAGGCTCCAATTTTCCTGCGGTCAGGAACTTGTGAATATTTTTAATTTTAAATTTAAACAGTGTTAATTGTGAAAGCAGTGTTAGTTGAGAGTGGGCGCTGCAGTCGCACTGTCAACGTCGTTGTCCGCGAAATTATATCAAATAAAATATAATTAATGCAAGTTTCCGAGTGAAATCAATTGCGAGGTCTGCTTTTGTGCTGAAGTGGTACGTGGAAGTGGAGTCAAAGTGAATAGTGGATCTATAAAATTATAAACCGGATTGATACATAGAAATTATAAATCGGATTGTCGATGCAAATTGAGACAAAACAGTGCTTTCCAATTTTGTCGAAAGGATTTTTCATGGTATCATATAAATTAGTCGCCGCAGATAATAAGGTTAGTCAAACTTGAAATATAAAAAATTAAAATATAACATAAAAATAAATAGAAACAAAGATAAAACAGTATTGTCTTGGGAATGGCGCCATCTATCGAATAAGAAAGGAGGTAAATCCTTAGTTCTGCTACTGACCGCTAGAGGCGATACTAGTTATGTCAGCTTGGTACAATAATGGTTGGATAACTGTCTCAATTATATAAAAACGCCACCTAGCGCCAAGTAACGAAATTATTATCTAAAAATCATTATTTTAGATTCTAACTATGGAAGAGGTTATGTCAGCACTCCGTAAAATTCAAAGTGATAAAGATGAACAAACAAAAGTCTATTAAGCGCAGCGCCGAAATGGTTTTAGAGAAAGTAACAGAGAATGTCAACAAAATTATAGATGAAAAATTAAAAACTTGGGAGGAAAATCAAGGAAAAAATAGAGGATCAAGAGCATAGGCTTAATATGTAAAGAGAAATATGCCCGAAACAGATATATCCTCTTTTTTGGCATCACAAAAAGTGAAAAACCCTTACTCTTACTTTGACCTGGAATAAATTGTAATTGATTTCATCAATAAATATTTCCTATTAAATCTAAATTCCAGCGACATACAAGAGGTTCGGCGAAAAATAGAAAGAGAAAAAGGTAACAATGCTATAATTAAATATGACAAAATGATCATACTTAATAAAACAAATCCTATACCAACAGACAAAAGGAAAATGAACCTCTCTATCTCTCCACAACAAAGTGAAAATAGTATGTTAAGCATCCCGCATAAAACTCAAGCTAGTAAGAAAAATAAAACTTTTTTCACACGAACTGCACCCCAGAGATCTTCAAGCTTCTCGGAAGGGTTGGTTAAACCAGGTATACTCAACTATTTAGTCAATAAAAATGAGAATAGTCAAGAAGAAAATAGCAGCAATATTATTTGGCAACTACCAGCACCTATCTCAGAAGATAAATACACAAAACAAAAATCAATAAATACTGTTTCTTATCTTCCAAGCCGATCTGTCACCGAGGAGGATTATGACCACTACCTTCCAAAGGAGACATTTACAAAAAACCAAGAAATCACGAAAATAAACCAGCTCTACATATCTACCTACAATGTTAGATCATTATCTTCACAAGAACGAATAATTGAATTAACCGAAGCTTTATCAAATATAAAATATGACGTCATTGGATTATTCAAAGTACGACGCCTTGGTAACGAAACAGCAGAAAATGAAGATTTTATTCTCTGCCACACAGGAGAGACACCAGGCATGTATGGAGTCGGCTTCATAATTAAAAAATACTTAAAACCATATCTAACAGGCTATATTGGTATTTCAGAAAGAGTAGCATTAATAAACTTAGACTTACCTAGCAAGAAACTTACTTTAATCCAAGCTTATGCCCCAGCTGAAGCCGCAAAAGAAGAAGAAGTAGATGCTTTTTATGAAAACATCTATAGAGCCATGGATATAGCGTACAATGATTTCATTTTGATGGGAGATTTTAACGCCAAAATAGGTCAACCACTTAAAGACGAATATCTGATAATGAGGGAATACGGGTATGGAGAGAGAAACCTCAGAGGTGTAAGACTTATAGACTTTGCACTGGAGAACAAGCTAGCGATTATCAACACTTTCTACAAGAAAAACCTCAAATGGTCAATATAAAAATGAAATCGATTTTATATTAACCAATCGACCCCAAATCATCCAAAACATTGAAACTCTCAATATTAACTGTCCATCAGATCATCGGCCCCTGAGAACTGTTATAACACTAACAAAACCAATAAAAAGTAGAGCACGCTATAATAATAAAAACAAATATAGCACACTTAAAAGTGAACTAGAAATATCTTCCAACATAGACTCCCTACATAATCATATGCCTTCACTGCTATCTTTAAACTTGGAAGATACAGTTCAAAATTATCACGACAAATTAATAAATATTATAAAAATTAGCTAAGGTAGAGCACAAGACCTAAATATACAAACAAAAGATAGAAACATATTATCGGAACGCACAAAAAACCTCATTAAAAGAAGACAGGAGTTACAGAAAACTAGGAATAAAACAAGAGCAATGAAAAATGAACTTAAAGCTCTTTATAAATTAATAAGCAAATATATAAAGGCCGACTACAAAAACCACAGAACCAACACTATAAAGAAATATCTGGAGGAAAAAGGGAGCTTGGAAAAAGGATTTAAAGTACTACAAACAAAAAAATCATGGATTGAAGGGCTAATAGTTGCGGACGAAATAACATACAGTCGTAATGATATTGTTAATATTGCTACAGCTTTTTACAAGCAACTTTATTGCGCTGTAAGCTACCCAGAAATATCCTATGACACGGCACAAACACCAACACCATGTTTCATAGAAGCCATACAATTTAAAGAGATAGGAGAGGCTATAAACAAGCTAAAACCCGATAAAAGTCCAGGCTCAGATTATATCACAAACGATGCTCTTAAAACAGCCCACATCTTATTGGCCGTTCCATTACAAAAATTGTTCAATAATATATTAGAAACATACGAACCACCGAACACAAAGGTGATCCCAAAGAAATCGGAAACTACAGGCCCATCAGTCTTATGACGTCTATATACAAACTCTTTGCTACAATTATAATCCAGAGAATAAGCTCTACCTTAGAACAAATACAACCCACTGAACAAGCTGGTTTTAGGAAGGGTTTTTCAACTGTAGACCACATACACACCCTGGAGCTGATCATTGAAAAATATCAAGAATACAGGAGGCCGTTGTTTATAGCTTTCATTGATTACCAAAAAGCCTGCGATACGGTTTCACATGAAAGCATATGGGAAACTCTGAAAGCTCAAAATGTAAAAGAAGGCTACATCAGGATCCTGAGAAATATCTATAGTCGATGTACTAGTAGAGTAAAACTTGAAACTGTTGGGCAAAGCTTCTCGGTGCAAAGGGGTGTAAGACAAGGGGACCCCCTCTCCCCAAGAATCTTTATTGCAATCCTAGAATCGGTAATATCTAAATTAGATTGGAAAAATAAAGGATTATATATTGAAGGAAAACACCTAAGTCACCTCAGATTTGCAGACGACCTGGTTTTGTTATCTGAAACAACCTTTCAATTACAGGAAAAATGATTGAAGATCTCCACAAAGCTAGCAAAAAAGTGAGCCTCGAAATGAACATCACAAAAACTAAAACTATGACTAATCATATTGAAGCGGAAATTAAAATAGGTTGTGATACATTAGAATATGTCGAGCAGTACATTTACTTAGGAAAACAGATAGGCTTTAATAGAGACAGCAACGAATTGGAAGTAGAAAGAAGAATAAGAAACACTTGGTCTAAATACTGGAGCTTTAAGGAGATATTTAAAAATGACAATATGCCCATAATACTTAAAAGGGTGGTAATGGATTCCTGTCTTATCCCATGTTTAGGCTTTTCCCAGGGGGCGGCATTTTTCAGTTTTTGCCCCGCCTAAAAAAATTGAAGATCCGGCACTGCAAAAACTGTTTGAGTGATTTTAATAAAACTTGGGCTGATTGTAGATCTATATAAGGGTTATATTAAAAAAAAATAACAAGTCATAATCTTTATAAGAACAGAGTGCTGAGTGCCAGTTTTCATCACAACTCACCGTGAGAAAGTTAACTACAATTTGTATGGAATCAAAACAACGCCCCTAGTGGCAAAAATAAGAAACAAAATTGGCGAGTGTCACTTTACCTATCGAGTGTTGATTTTCGAGTCTCTCACGTTCACGTTCGAAGGTGAGAATTTCAACGCACTTGATTGGTTGTTTGGGTGCATTTGCGAGTGCGAGTTGCAAATTTGACGTTTGACTAAGAGTTAACGAGCTCGAAAAGTTATCCCTTAGCACCTTTATAGTTTTATTACAATAATTTCTAGTGATTACTGGTTTTTTTTTAAGTATTAATCGATAAGCTATGGCAGGACGATTTTTTTTCGCGTGGAGGATGTTTGCCGCTGCTAAGGCACAAGACGATCGCAATTTTAGTGCCGAAAAGGATAAAAGAGCGCGTAGATCCTTTGATCCTTTGTTGGATCTCACGGACAATAAATTTAAATCGACCTACCGT
>DWAC01000034.1:0-10168 GCA_018237905.1 Curetis bulis | reverse complement strand
AGGTAATTTTGGGTGCCCTCCAAGATCTGAATAGTTCTCCGTTTGTTCCTGAAATTCTTGCAGCCATGTCTAGAATCTTGTCCTCTAGCATCACTCTGGTGGATCGAGCGATGACAACGAAAGGGTCATTTGCTGGGGTTTTGAATTTCTGGAGACCAGTTCGCTGTAGTGTTTCTTCATCCAGAGGTACGAAACCGCCAGTCACACTATATGCTGCCATATGATTACCTGTCTCATTTCCTATTATCACTTGGCATGTGTCGTTATTGTAAATGGCGGCTTCAGCCTCTTCTAGTTTTGTCTTCAGCAGGCCAATATTTTCTTGGATATATGCTTGCATGATTTTTACGCAAGTTCTTTCAATCATTACTTTTGTAGCCTTGGTTGTTGCTTGATACTCTAGAAATGCATTAACAAGGTGTTCTAGCGGAGTTCTTGCTTCTGTGAGATTCGGAGGGTCTACCAGTCCTTTATCTGCATTTGAGCGGGTGTCCAGGGTTATGCGTGGTGTGTTATCAAGAAACTGTTTTGATTGATGGTGTTTGATTGTGGATGTGTCCTGTTTCTTGCCCTTTGGTACGGATCTAGCGATGGCGGTAAAAGTGTTGATGAAAGAGGTAAGAAGCCCTCTTGATTTGGTTTTTGACGATTTATGTTTTTGTTGTGTACTCTCTTGTTTTCTCTTTAGTTGGAGTTTTTCAGATCCACTTTGTTCTATTGTAAACGTATTTGTTTTCTCACGGCTGTTAGTGGGGCTTTGTGAAGGGTTTATGTCTCTTCTCTGTGGATTAAGGAAACTTAAGTCGTCGCCTCTATTTTCATACATTATTATTTCATGGTGAACTGCGGCACTTATACAGCCGACATAGTCGTCTATTCTTCCCTTTTCGTAGCCTACTGCCATGGCGTCCACACTTATTTTCCTGGGTGTTATATCGTTGTGTATTCCGATCTCTCCTAAGTGTTTGAGCATTGAGCACGCTTGTGAGAATGGGCTTGTTTCTGCGTTGTAGTTAAATAATGCTATGGTTTTGTTCCTTAGTCGTACCAGCCTACAACATTGTTGTGCCACTTCTATGTCGACTAAATTGTTGTATACACGTCGCTTCATTGTTGTCCGAGATGTACTGCCATTCAGTAATACTGCGAGCCCCGGCGATATCGTTACGTTCCCGGTGGTATTAGCGTTGCAGAAAGATACTCCCAGTTTTTCGTCGTTATTTTCCATGAACAGCGGTATTATTCGAATTCTCAGTCCTGGTTCACCCCTTTCACCAAATACTAGTAGTTGATTTTCTGCTGTAGGAGTTGTATTTGGTCGGGTTGAGTCGTTGTTTGTCCGTGGATATACTGAATTTCCTGCAGTGGTGGGGATTATGGGCAGTCTGTTTTGAATTAATCCAGGATCAGTCACAGGACCAAGACATTTTGTATTATTTCTTTTAGCTGCTATACGATAGATTTTTTCAGCGAACTTCATGAATTTATGTCTGTTTGTTTCTTCTTGTAAGATCTTAGGTAATTCCGGTTTACTGAGTACGATATCTAAGCTTGTTTCGAGCTCTATTCGGGCTAGTTGAAATCTGGGACACTCTAGGATTATGTGCCATATCGATTCGTTGGTATCAAGATCGCATTCGCATGCAGGGCTGTCTTTTAGTTTGAATCGATGCAGGTACTCTGCGATCCCTCCGTGTCCTGTGAAGATCTGCACTTGTGGAGGTGTTGGTTTCATTTGTCTTACAACTCGAAACGCCTTCACTACATTTGGGAAGAATGTTTTGGTGACTGAACCTGTAATGGCTGAGTCATATCTGTCCTGCCATTTCCGGATACTTTCTTCGCGTATTTTTCTTTTGGCATATGAAAGTGGGATTTTGGCGTAGTCTGTCGTGTCAGTTGATTCCTGTGCTGCCATTTTTGCAAGCGAGTCCGCCCTTTCATTCCCTAAGGTACCTGTGTGAGCTCGTATCCAAAACAATCGAACCTGTCTGTCTTGTTCTCTGATTAATTTAGCTTTATCTTTTATGGATTTAGATAGTGGATGGTCAGTTTTGACACTTGTCAACAAATCTAGAGATGATCTTGAGTCACTTAGGATGTTAATTATTTTTGCATTACTGATTACTGCCAGATCCATAGCTTTATGAAGCGCGTAGAGCTCTGCTTGAAATACCGTGCAACAGGGATCAAGTTTGAATAGTTGGTTCCTGATCTCCTTACCCTGTTCCCACCATGTTAAAGCAGCTCCTACCTTTTCTTCAATTTTACTACCGTCTGTGTAAATTTGAGGCCCTATAACTTTGTGTTCTTGAAGCGTTTTCTGGTCTAAGTTTTCAAGAAGTTCGTATTCTATTTCGTGATTCGTTGAGGGGTGGGGCAGATCAAAATAGTTTACACGGTTTTCTAATTCTCGTCCTGGTGGCAAATAATCTTTTGACAAATTTCTTTTGATCTTGTATAGATTGGCGGCTTCCTGAATCCGCAGATCAATGGGAAGTAGGCCTGAAAGAGCTAACGCTGATATCAATGAGACCGTGCGGTGCGCTCGGCAGATTTTTTGTGCAAATCCCCTTTGTAGTGAGTTCAACTGTTTTTTATTCATCTGAAACTCTATCGCTGGAGCCCAAGCACTTGAGGCATACATGATGATTGGCTCGATGACTGCGACGTATATAGTGCGAATTATCTCTCCATTTAGACCCCACGTTACTTTGGCTGCACGTGCTAGTTGGTTATATATATTCGCTGCTTTCTTACATATTGTGGTTACATGTGCTTTAAAGTTTAATCTCTGATCTATGGTTAGGCCAAGGATCTTTAACTCTTTAGCAAGGTGGAGTCTCTTTTGTGACATGAAGAGGACTGGGGAATCATATCTGAGCTTTTTTGTTATAAGAATGGCACTGGTTTTATGTGCAGCAAATTTAAGCTTGTTTAGCTCACCCCATTGCACTACTTTTGCCAAGGCGTCATTTGCCGTTTGTTCTAGGTTGTTAATATCCTTTGCAGAGAATACAAGAACTCCATCGTCTGCAAATGCTTGGCAGTATATTCCTTGGCTGTTAAGATTGTTGAGCAGTGGGTCCATGATAATATTCCAGAACATTGGGCCGCCAATAGAGCCTTGAACGCAGCCTTTTGTTGTTTCTTTCTCATACGTTGCTCTAGCATAATTAACCTGGATTTTACGATCTTGAAGATATGAGCATATCATTTCGTATATGTTTTTTGGGCATTTTCTTTGTATAAGCTCATACTTGAGCGCTGGCCACCATGCATTATCAAATGCACCTTCTATGTCCAGTGAGACGATTAACACGCTTTTTCCATCCTCTAGTTGCGAGCGTATTTGTTTCATTAGGTCATAAAGGGCATCCTCCGTTCCTCGCTGAGGCAAAAAGCCATATTGCATTCTATTTAGTGTTGGTATTATATGCCATTGAATACGGCCTACCATCATCTTTTCTACGATTTTTCCGAGAATAGGTAGAAGGCCAATTGGTCTGTATGACTTTGGATGACTGTAGTCTTTTTTTCCAGGTTTGCGGAGTATAATGACGTGTGCTGTTTTCCAGAGCTTAGGAAAATGCGCCAGTGATAGGCATTTATTGGCTATAGTTAGAAATGCCTGCCTTTCGCTACTGATGGCTGCTGTACATATATCAGATGTTAGGCTATCTTTTCCCGGGGCTTTTTTGGGGTTAAGAGTTTTCAGTGTGGCTTCCAATTCAGCCATTGTAAATGGAGGATCGTCGATACTTAAACTTGTGGTTTCAGGTAGCTGTTTGTTTTCCGTCAGCCTTCGTAGTGTAGTATGATTTGGTGTGTCAGTTGTTTCGTCGTCATTTGGATAGAACGTGTTTGCTAGGAGTTCTGTTGATTCTTTCGGGTTCAATGTTTTGCCTTCAGTGTTTTTAAGTAGCATGTCTTCCTGTCTTGATGTGGTTCTCCTGATAACTCTATATATACCATCCCACATACTTTCCTTTTCTTGTTTTGTACAGAATTCTCTCCAGCTTGTTATTTGAGCTTCTTCTGCCTTACGGATGTACTCAGCTTTGGTTAGGAGATATTCTTTTGCCACCGCTTCTTTTCGATGTGGCGCTGCATTCTTTATTCTTCGTTTTTTTCTAAGAGTTTCTTTTTTGAGCAGTTCTAGGCTATCTGACCACCATGGGAGTTTGCCATTTGGTTTCCACGGTACAAGCTTTGGTATAGTGGCTTCGCTTGCCTCCTCAATGGCCTTTGTATAGGCAACTGTGATGGATTCCAGTTCTTCAGGAGTGGTTATTCTTTCTAGAGCCACGGGTGTTATGTTATTATTAATTAGAATAGACTTAAAAAGCGTTCTGAATTCAGTCCAGTTCGCCTTTTTGGTATTGTACTTCCGTGTTGTGGTCGGTTTTAGTGGTTCTAAGATGGAATGCAAATATAGAGTAAAAGTGATAGCGTTGTGGTCAGACGTAGTTACACTTCTGTCTACTCTCCATTTGTCCACTTTTCCTAGCAGTGATAGGCTGCAAGCAGTTACGTCTACTATGCTCGTGCATAGCCTGTCTCCTCTGTATGTCTCGAAAGTAGGGGTATCTCCGGTGTTCAAAATATGAAGCTGCATATCATTCAGAAATGAACTATATGCTGCTCCCCTCGAGTTTTCTGAGGCGCTACCCCACCAGTGACTCCATGCGTTAACATCTCCTCCTATTATTAGATTTTTGGTTTTAAGTTTGTCACAGAAGTTTTTGGTACGTATTAGATTTTGTTCGATATCTTGATCCCCTTCGAAGTACACGGACACAACTCCAATCTTTAGCTTTCCTGCTATCAGGGTTACTGCTGCCTCGGTTTCAGTCACTAGTTGTGGGTCGTGTATTACTTCCAACCGATTTCCGAAGATTATTATCGCAGCTTTTACTGGTTTCTCTCTGTTTAAGGAGCACTGGATGATTTGGGTTCCGGGTTGCTGCTTAACAAAACCGTCGCTTCCAACGTAAGGTTCTTGTACCAGTGCAATGGATATTCCTCTTGTTTTTGATGTTTGTATTAGTTCAGCAGTAGCCAGTCTAGAGCGCTGTAGGTTAGCTTGGATTATGTAGAGTTTATTTGGATCTTTTACGTCGGGGTCAGATATTTTATCGTTTTGGTCGCCCTTAGCAATAACTTACTCGAGATCTTGCTATTACATCCCACTTTTGTCTTTCTGGGCATTCGTCACTGAAAGCGTTATGTGAGAGGTTGGTATCGAGTCTTTTTGCTCTTGAACAGTTTTTGCAAGTGGGAGTTTTTCCCTCCGATCTACGAGCGCACTTGTCCCATGAGTGTTCTCCGCCACAGTGACTACACAGATCTTCTTGTTCTTTACAAACTGCCCGGGTATGGCCAAAACCTAAGCACTTGATGCATTGTACTAGAGGCGATTGGTCTACTATAGGTCTTCTTTGTAGACCGATATAAATTTTTCCTGCCTCGATAAATTTCTTGTGTATCTCTGGAGAGAGCTCGAGTACGGGGTGACATTCAAGTGGGTTTCTTGCTCTCTTCCTGTAACGGATTTTTATTGTGCTGTCTTTCATATCTATGCCTTGAAGTAGATGTTGGTTCTGTGCTAAAATATGTTCTACAATTTCAGCATCGGTGTGATAGGACAACACGTCTTTGATTTTGGCAAGTGGATTGTTTGTTTTGGCGACTTCTGCTTTTAGGTTTTTGTTGCAGTTAATATGGGTCTGTACTAGAGACATGTCATTTTTTGAGCTGCAGCTTAATATTATCTTCTGATTTTTGCCCTTCCGTACTCTATCTAATTTGAAACCCGTTTTTTTAAGATTTAGGACTTCCCTGATGGACTCTATGACCTTTTCTCCAGTTTTATTCGCGTCTGTCGATGACACAATGAGGGTGTGATTAGGTTGGAGGATTTGTGGCCTTGTCACTGCTTGAGCATATGTTGGCTTCGTTCTGTAAACAGGTTTTTTGGACTCGGCTATAGCAATTTCTTCTTCAATGCTCACAGCCTTTGGTGGTGTGCGCTGTTTCTGTTCTCGCATCGTCCTTAGTTCCGAAGAAACCGCTTCAAGGCGTTCTGTTATAGGCTCCAGTTCTTCTTTCAGTTCGGTTTTTTGGAGCATATTTGATGGTAGATTTGGTGTCTGAGCTGCAAGTGTATGGTTGATTTTATTTGCCATTTCTCTTATCTCCTCTTTGATTACCTCCAGTCCCTCTACAGGTAGATTAGTTGAAGATGTTTCGGCCTGATATTCCGGGTGGGGAGAGTTCTTAATTTTTTCTAAAATTTCGGTGCTGGAGACCTGGATCAGATCAGTTCCGGTGTTTATTTTATCTAATCTCCTTCGTAATTCATCCAGCTGCAGAGATATTTTATCTACACCGTTTGCTAAACTGGCGCAATCTTTTTTAAGGGATTTTATTGTATCAGCGTCTTTACCCTCTTGACTGGTATTTAATGTGATCTTCCCCATTTGTCGAATGAGTTTCTCCAGCTCTCCAACAGTTCTTCCTATTTCTCCTATTTGTTTGTAAGGCTCTTGGGTTTCATAGCCTAGCCATCCTCGTATGGATTTAGTTTCTTCCAAGTTCACGTGTATGTCTTTTCGGGCTTGACCTAGTTCGTGTGACAGATCGTTCATCATTTGAGAGATTTTCTTGTTATGTGCTCTCTCTATACGTACCAGATCGTGCGCATTTCTGAGTCTCTCCTTTTCGAGATTGTATTTGTGTCTTGACCGAGAATCTGATAATGCCAATACAGTCTCGTATAGAGTTTGCAAGCATTCTATTGTTGTCTGTTTGCTCTCCTTTTTCATAGTTGTCGCAGATTCCAGTGCATCCTTTGCCTTTTGAAGCATCTCATTAGCTAGTTTATTAGCGGCGTCCATTTCTACCCCCGCTCGTCTATTCGATGTATGGATTATGCTAGGTCTTCCTGTAGTTATGGTTTGTAGCTCTGTGACGGATGAAATCTCTGATATATCTTCATCCGAGATGATTGAGCGTGGGGGCATCTCTTCTCGGTCCCACATCATTACCTTGACCTTGGCGTCTTCCATTACTTTTTGGTACTGCATGGACTTTTCTGACGCGTCGTCGCCTATAGATGATTTTGGCGCAGGTGCAGTTTTTTGGGATTTCTCCCGGTTTGATCGTTGTGTCCATGGTTTAGCGACATCAAGGTGCGATTTTGATGTAGTAGGAGTTGTCTCTAAAGCTGAGATAGTTGGTGCAGTTTTGGAAGACATTTTTTTTTTTTTTTTTTTTTCTCTAAATTTCCTACTGCTTTATTACAACAGATATTTACGTAAATCGAAGTTTATAGTTACGTGACAATATCTTTGTTTATGTTATTGATGCGTCACACTTTTTACCTCGTGTATGTTATTGAGGTCACGAGTTCGTCGCTGTGTTTAGGCCGTGGATTGTCTTGCCTTTGTTTATTGACCTGTTTTAGGATTTTTTGTCTTTTCAGGAGCAGTTCCCAGAATCAACAGAGTTTAGTTTATTAAAATCAATAAAGTCAACTATCTGTAATGGTTGTATCTTAAGACAGAGAGGCCCTTACTGTTTTGATGGTCTGTAGAACTGGATCCAGATGCTAGTTGGAATTACCAATGATGCACATTGTAAATCAAGTTCATAATTTTCACAACACTCACTTTTCACACGCGTATATCAACTTTTTCTATTTTTTAGGTATTTTTATTGCGGAGCTATATGTTGTACGTGTAAGCGTGAATACGTGTTCATTGATGAACCACGATCTTATTTGGATACCGTGCGATACCTGGACACGTGGATTATCTTCAGTTAATAGTTTATTTATAAGGTTCTTCGTTTCTCCATTTCAGGTCTTTTTTCTTACACAGATTCTAGCATTCATTTATCTTTTGTCCGGTTTGATTCTTTTCTCTCATTCAGTCTCATTCTTTTAAAGATTTTTCTGTGTCCTATCCGAATACATATTCATATGTATTACAATTTTGAAATATTTCAAAAGCCTCAAACTGTAATGTGTATTTCAGGTTCACCAAATCAAATAGCTGGACCGTCAATAGCGATATTTGATTTGAAAACGGATGCGTTGATCCATAGATACTTCTTCAAAGTCGGTGACATGAAAGAGGACTCATTCTTCGCAAACATTGTAAGTAAACGCTGAATTCTGCTATTTTCTCGTGATTAAGGAATTATAATATGCAAATTATCACATTAGACATCACGTGAAATGACGCTTTGCTGTTGACCTCCCACAAGATGAGACGACGAAGCGTTAGGCTTCAACGCAGAGACGAATCAAATCGACTGCGATTAGTAGGGGATCTAGTATTTTCATTTTTTGCAACCATTGTCAACACATATACTATGGTAGCGGCCCTTCAGGCAACGCACCTAAACCCAGGAAGCTGTAGAGGCCAATAAGGCCAACAGCATATTGTCCATTCTAAAAAAAAAAAATTCGCTACTCGTTACATTTTATTTTTGAACCAAAGTTTTTGAGTGAAAATATAAACAAACTGAAGTGTGTTGATGATCATAATAAACCTCAAAAGTCGCCAACATAGGAAAGTGCGATCAGGGTAGTTTCTTTCTCTTATTAAAAGTTAAGTACAATTGAAATAGGTACAATTTGCCCCGCCACTGAGTAGGCATTTATGGTTGGTATGAAATAGGCCAGCTCAATCGGGGGGATACCACTTGAACACAGAAAATCGGCATGAAGTAGCAAGGCTAACTACCCTGCTGCGTTTTGTACGATGAGTGAGAGTGCTGCAGGCCCAGCTTCTTACCCTTTCTCCAGCCATCCCAACTTATATTCCTTGCCTTGCAAGTAAGGCGTGCATTCTTCAAGGTTAGGAACCTATTTACGGCTTTTAGAGCTGTTTATGTCCATGGGCTGCGATTAATCACACTTATAAACTGCATGCTCCTTTCTTTCTCTCCCATAAAAAACCTGTTCTACTTTTCTATCCCATGCAATATTTTTTCACTCCACTATCTTTTTTATGTAGTTATCTAAAATATACTAAATAAAAACATGCCACCAGTTTTAAACCAAGTGTACCCCAAACCTAAGCGCATATGATTAAATTAAAAGTGTTTTGAAAACTGTATTAGTCACTACAAATAATATATGGACATATTAAACATTGGCAATGGGAAGCGGATGTACGGACAAACGGTCAAATGTCACCTGGCACATATATGAAAACAGCGCTTCTCAAAGCGGTGAATAGTTAGCCTAATATTGACCAAATAAATCTGACTCTCCAATTGTCGGCAAAACTCTGGGGAGGGGGAGGGGGTGAGACCGGTACTTTGCCGCACCTGGACCGGCCGGTCGCCGGGGTGCCCTGTTGATTCCCGGTCGTTAAAAAAAGTATTGACCACATAACGGTATAATTGTAAAAAGCATTGACTAAAAGAATGATTAATTAAAATAATTTGATAACTTGCGACAAAAATCAAGTTCGACTCTCTTAATAACCGTAACGAATTCTTTATCTAAATAAAAGTTTTTATTTATGTATTAGTTGTGTTTGCCCATGCTAATTTAGTATCGTCTCAAATAGTTTATTTTTAGCAGAACCTCAATTTCTTTTTTCTAAAATAGTGAGTGAAGGTCCCGTCAGAATCGGTCCAGCCGATTCGAAGAACAAACACACACGCAGACAGCCAAAAAATTTAAAAGTTGTATTTTTGTTACAGATTTCTTATATAATGTAATATTATGTTAATGCTGTGATCTTCTCTTGTAAAAGAAACAAAGAGTTTATAACTTTGTTTGATATGTAATTAATGTTTAGGTAGTGTATTCTTTTTTGGCAATGCATTGAAAATAAAATAATCTTTTACATGCATTGGGTAAATGACTGTAATTTTGCCGTTAAAACAGAATACTGACGTCTTTTATATATATTTATTGCTATAAATTGTAATAAGAACCTAACAATATAAAAGCAATATTTAGGGAAACGTTTCTCAAAACTTACTTTAAAATTGTTACCTTAACGAACTATAAGTTTGAGAAGCACTAGCTCATTAACATAATAAGTGTGTTAATTCGGTGAAAAACAAACGATTAGGCAAATGTTCACGCCAACTGTTAACTTATACAATAACAATATAATTATAATATTATTACTATATTTCA
>DWAC01000033.1:0-10293 GCA_018237905.1 Curetis bulis | reverse complement strand
AAATATATCAAGTTCTGATTTATGTTTCGTTAATTTTAGATTACCAGTATTGGCTGTGATTTTGAATATAGTTTGACAGAAGGCAAAGCAACTCCTTTCCTCTGCCCTCCTATCCCACCTGTTATTTTGGTTCCTTCTCTTATCTAGCTAACTAAATTCCATGTTGTAAGGTTGGCAACGCATTAGTCACAGTTAAGTTTGCCGGTTTCGGATCACAAATATTGAAAGTTTAAAGACATTTTAAATAACTTTGTTGCGCGTAATTAAATAAATAATGCCTTCGTGTGTTGTGAAATTTGTAAAAACGCTAGTAGTAAAAATAAAAAAAGCAAGGAATAACTTTTCATAAGTAAGCAAAAATTTTATCAGATTAGTCCCACGTTTCACACAAACATAGGTACGGACCGCCATCGTAGATGGCTCACTAATTTGTTAGCAGCGTTCCGTCGGGCTATTTATATGTCTATGAGTATAATTAGGGCTTTATTACACCAACTTCAATAAGGATTCCTAAATACCGTGTAATGTAATAGTGGCTTAATTCTTAATACATATTTAAAATTTTATTGGCTTTAATATACGGTAAGGGCACGGAAAACAGAAAACAATAATATGTTTTCTGTGGGTAAGGGTATTTGTTTGGGACTTTAATGTGACGCCATCTTAATTTGTACAGTGTTAATTGGTTGGTTAATCTTAATTTGTACAGTGAAAGTTGGTCGTCGTTCGTGCACCTTACAGAGTAGACGTGTGTTAATATTTTTATGCAAAATAGTTTAATTAGTGCCATTCAATTGTAAGACTTGTGAACTACGAAATTAAATAGTAATTTGTGCAAAAAGTGTAAACCCGCGTTGGTCATTTTGCTACTGAAGTCGTTAATAAAGAGGCAACGTGCGTCTCGCTCGCGCGAGTAAACGAGGCATTCTTCGTTTCGCTCGCAACACAGGCCGTACGAAAATGAGCCTTATACGCTCACCGACGCGTACTGCAACGGGCGGTGGATCTCAACCCAACTTGTATAGGGTAAGCGATATGGAAGCGGACTCTTTAATTACGCTTCGAAAAAGAAAACAGCCACTTGATTCGGAATGTGAATGCTCAAATGAAATAAAGGATATTCGAACTGAGTTAATGAATATAACCTCTTTACTAGAAAAATATACTCGATCCAATGAACAAATAATGAATAAAATGCAGGACAGTATAACTGAAGTAAAGAATCAAATTGCTGAAATTAAATCAAATAATGAACAAAAAATAAATCTAATTCACCAAAATATAATAGATGTAAAAACTCAAATTAATAGCATCAACACTTTATCTTCTGACATAATTCTTGAACAAAATAATATAAAAACAAAAGTTAGCTCACTTGAATCCAAAGTATCGGCTGGTGAAAACAAATTAAAATTACTGGAGACAGACTTGCGTAAAATAAATATCGCCGATAGTGTAACCTCGTTGGTAGAAGGAAATAGTAAATTACAATCAAATGAGCAGCTGATTCGGGAAATACAAGAACGTAACGAAAGAGAGAAAAATATAATCGTCATGGGCATACCAGAACAATCTGCCCAAAATGCCCAAGAAAGAATATTAAAAGATAAAACAGATATTATTAACATCACTCAATCTCTTAACAAAGATATTCCTTCGCCGACGAGAGTTATTAGAATTGGCAAGTATAATTCCTCCAAAAATCGCAGAATTAAGGTTTTCTATGATTCCAAAGAACCTGTGAAAACTCTTTTGCGCAGCAAAGACAAATTGCCCGTGAATATTAGAATTTTCTCAGATCAAACTCCGACACAACAAAAATATTTGCACAATCTAAAAGAAGAGCTAAAGCGTCGTCAAAGCGAAGGTGAAGCGGACCTAACCATAAAATATATCAACGGGACACCCAACATTATAAAAACCACTTCAAAAAACTCATTGCAGTAAATACCAATAAAGCCTCCAATATAGAAAATACATATGAATTGGTAAAAAATTACCAAAATATACAAATAACTAAACATCGACTCACGTTTTTCTACCTTAATGCTCGTAGCATCTGTAAAAGAGGAAAATTCGACGAATTGAAGTGTATAGTTAGCTCAATACCAACTACAATTCATATCATACTGCTAACAGAAACATGGATAACTAATGAAGCTCAAGCATCACAACTACACCTACAAAATTATACACATTACTATAATTTCAGAACAAATACAAAGGGAGGAGGAGTTTCTATATATGTACATAATAACCTGAAACATAGCTTGTCCTTATCAAACTACGAGGATGGAAACAACTTTCTATGGATAAGTCTGCAAAAATGTAATCTTGATGTCGGAGTTGTGTACAAACCAGGAGATACTAATCTTACAAACTTTCTCGAAGTGTATAATTCACAATTGCTACCAAGAAAAAGATCAATCGCATTTGGAGATTACAATATTGATTTATTAACCAAGGACACAAAATCTAAAAAGTATAAATAAAAGTAATATTGAACTATATGGTTACAAAGTTGGAGCTAGTTATGGAAGGAATACAGAAAAACGCGGAGGAGTCTGCATTTTAGTAAAAAGTAACATTGAGTGTAATGAGATACAATATTGTCACGAGTTAGCTACTGACAAAATTTTTGAATGTTGTGGACTTGAAGTGCCAATTCTTAATTGTGTTATTTTTTGTTTATACAGAACTCCAAACTCAAATGTAAGGTTATTTTTCGCAAAATTTGAACAATTATTACATAAAATGACCAAAAACCAAAATAAGAAGGTAATAGTTGCTGGTGATTTTAACATTAACACTTTAGTAAGTAGTAATGAGACTCGTGAATTTAAAAGTATTTTACACAATTATAATTTAGATTTACATATTGGAACGCCCACAAGACAGAAGACATGCATAGATAATATTGCAAGTAACATTACTAATGTAACGAGCTCTATACAACAGTTCTGTCTTTCAGATCACAACTCTAGTCAATTTATTCATTTTAGTAGTAAGAGTGAAAAAAGTTAAATAATTGCTTTATTTTAAAAAGAAATTATTCGCAAAGAAACATACAAGTCTTTAAAAAATTTTTAGAGGATATATCATGGTCAGATATTATTTTAGAAAGTGACCTAAATGTCGCGTTTCGTATGTTTCATGAGTTATTTACAACAATATACAATCTTTGCTTCCCAGTACATAAAATTAAAGTTAAGCGGAATCTCAAAAGCAAAAATTGGATATCGAGAGGTATTAAAGTTTCGTGTTCAAATAAAAGAAAACTAAAATTACTATATTACAAAACTAAGTCACCTGATATCAAAAGTTCCTACAGAAACTATGCAAAGATTTTAAATAAATGTATAACATGGTCTAAAAGAAATAATAATCTTAAGTATATTAACTCTGCTAAAAATAAAAGTCGAGCTA
Source organism: Curetis bulis (assembly GCA_018237905.1). NCBI lineage: Eukaryota > Metazoa > Arthropoda > Insecta > Lepidoptera > Lycaenidae > Curetis > Curetis bulis. The sequence continues at coordinate 6,867 of DWAC01000033.1, read as the reverse complement.
CTTGGAACATTATTAATGCCAAGAATGATAACACCACAAGTAATAATATACAAGCGATCAACTATTCTGGGCGTCTCGTTACAAATCCACACGAACTAGCTAAAGTTTTTAATGAATACTTCATAAACATTATCACTCCATTCAAAAATTCTAGTAAGCCAAATCAAATACCGGCCCTAAATAACATACACGATAGCCTTTTCTTAAAGCCTACAGGAATGGATGAGGTCGTTAAAATAATTAAGTCGCTAAACAATACAAAAGCTGTAGGTTACGATGAAATATCGACCCAAATTATTAAGCTGTGTGCAAATATAATTGCACCGATACTAGTGGATTTAATCAATAAATCATTTTCTACCGGACAATTTCCGGAACTTTTAAAAACATCTATTATTAAGCCACTATATAAAAAAGGAAACCGTAAAGAAATAAATAACTATAGGCCAATCACACTTGTTTCTGTATTCTCAAAAATTTTCGAAAAGTCTATGTATAGCCGAATATTAGAATTTATAAAAAAACATAACATCCTTAGGCAGGAGCAATATGGATTCCAAAAAAATAAATCGACCACTCTCGCTGCGTTTAACTTAATAAGAAGTATCACAGAATCCATAAATAATAAACTACCAACAATTGCTATCTTTTTTGACTTATCTAAAGCATATGATTCTGTGGATCATGAAATATTGTTAAAAAAGTGTGAAAAGTATGGAATTAGAGGCCCAGCGTTGAATTGGCTGCAAAGTTATATTAAATGTCGTATTCAACTAGTTGAAATTACTAAACTTAATCAAAATAATGAACTAGTGAAATATACTTCTCCTACATTAATCAATAAATTAGGCGTACCACAGGGTAGTATTTTAGGCCCCTTACTCTTCCTGTTGTACATTAATGACTTGCCCAGTATAACAGAATATAAATGTACACTTTTTGCGGACGATATTTCAATACTTATCCCAAAAAATAAATCGAATGACTGCTTCTCATCCATTCTGAATAGTACTGTAAGATCTCTGATATGTTGGCTTAATGAGAACAACCTTCGCGTTAATATTAGTAAAACCAAATACGTACAGTTTTCGAACCATAAAGCAACTCAAAGCCAGTTTCATATAGTATGCCAAGGAGAAACTATAGAACGAACAAGTGAAATAAAATTTTTAGGCATACATCTAGATGGTTTGTGTAACTGGAAGACACATGTAAATTATCTATGTTCGAGAGTCAATAGGTATGTCTTCTGTCTTAGAAGGATAAGAAGTAATGTGAGTAGAGAAGCTGCTCTTACTGCCTACTATGCAAATGTTGGGTCAATTTTAAGATACGGCATAATAATATGGGGAAACTCTACGTTAATCAATAATGTATTTGTTGCTCAAAAACGCTGTATTAGAGCAATTTTTAACATTGAACCTATGGAGTCATGTAGACCTTTATTTAAAGATAATAAAATATTAACGTTAACTTGCATATATATCATTGAAGTGGTGGCTTTTGTTGTAAATAATAATCATTTGTTTGATGCAGCTCGTGACAAATCTATCATAGGACATAGAGATCCTACGAGATTGCTCATGCCAGTATGTAAAAGTGCATTGTATAGAAAAAATTGTTACGTAATGTGCATTAAAATATTTAACAAAATACCAAAGAACATTAGAGAATTACCACCTAACATGATAAAGAATAAATTAAGAAAATGGCTAATAGAAAAAAACTTTTATGACCTAAAAGAGTTTTTACATTGTAAAATATAATTTTGACATTCTTAACATATCTCAACATGTATACATTTAATTAATCATTACACTCTTTGACATTTTATTACGGATACTGAATTTTAATTATTTTAATTTATATATGATTTTTTGATTATCTTGACATTATTATTTTTATTTAGAGAATGTAACAATTTATTTACTGGACTCTTATGATGACAATTATTGTTTTCACTCTATTGGAAATAAAGAGAACTATAGATTTGATAATTTTAAAAATATGTCTATAACACAACATGTTAAAATGTAAAATTTGTATGCCTTATGAGGCCAAACACAATGGATCTGTTGAAAATTGTAACTACTTACTTACCTGTGTTTACAAATAAATGAATAAATAAATAGATTTAATCTAGTGTGATTCAGCTCGGATGATTCAGATTCGGTGCAGTTCAGCAGTGCATGTGGCAAAAAATACAAGTCTAAGCTTACAAGTTACAATATCTGTATCGTAGGGAAATCGTACCTAAGCACCATATTTCTTTTTGTAAAGTCATTAAGTATTTTTGTGAACACGAAATACAGCTGCAAGCTTTATTAATATTTGTTTAGGCACATTATCGTAAGCAAAACGTAAATACTCAAATGTTCGCTACTTCCCTGAAGTAATAGCAATCGAACAATTTCGCAAAAATAAACTGCATATAAGTTCAGCAGTGCATGTGGCAAAAAATACTTACAAGTTACAATCTCTGTATAATGTGTTTGGGAAATCGTGTCGGAGATTTTAGTGGTGGTACCTACATTGCTACATTTCAAACACACTATAATACGTAATAAGTAAAACTTGTTGGGTATTACAAATTAATAAGTTGTGTCCAAATACCTAATTATTTATATTTTGCCTCCCCCCAAGAACAACAATTTTGCGCTCCGTTCTCGTTGCGCCCCTTTACTTCTTATAGGTTTTTTTCTATGCCTTTTATATCCTATGTTGAAGCCTATGTCTTGTGTTAAACCTATACTATGTATTTGCTACTTTTTTAGGTACTATAAAATTTATCAATGGAGCGTTGCTTAGTAGTTAATAATTATATTGTTGTAAGCAGGTAACTGATTGTCATAAGCTCTGCTTGATTACAAAGTTAATTGTAACCGTGTTGGATGCTAAAGCCTTTTTTGCTAACAGAAATAATTATTGCTAATAGGACAGTCGATAGATTTTAAGTATTTTTAATAATTAATTAGAGTCCGACTGAAACCGACCAACGAACCGACGAGATTTTCCGCTGAGACATAACCGAACTTTCAGTTTTCAGTTTCGGCCGAAACCGAACCATTTCCAGACATATTAAAAATCTATTTTTATATGATATTTCCTATTAATTATTAATTACTATTATTATTAATATACTATTAATTACTTCCATTCTCTCTTGTTTTCCACCAGTAATGTATGTTAGTCAATAATGCTACAATTTGTTTGCGTTAAGTTTTGCATTAATAATTTTGTTTCGGTTTAGCCGAAGATTAGGTCGATTTTAGGCCGAAACCGAAACTGCGGCCAAAACTTTTTTTGCCGAAACCGAACCATCCGTCGGACACAATTATTTTTTATCATATTGGTGGCGCCATCTGTCTAGAATACGGCTTAAACTGAGGTTTTAGTTTAAAAAATCTCCAATTCTCCAATCTCAAAGTCTATTGGAAAAGCTGGCTTATACTTATATTTATTATTTTATTTATATTTCAATATACGTAGATATAATATGTAACTTAAATAACACCAAGACCACTGCAAATATTGTAATTATTAATGTATTTATCACTAATTTATATAATTAATTATAGTTCTTAATTTGTGATTATATATTTTACCAAAGATTACTTTATTTTGTAAAACATTGTTTATAAACATATTTCAACTGTAAATAAATGCAAGATAAATTATACTAGCACTAATAAACAATGAAAATAAGATTGTTTTTTTACCTATTTCAAGCATTCTACAGATTTAGTGAGCTATGAACTATAAATCTTGTTAATGAGCCAATCTCAATGCAGTAGTGCAATCCAATTTATTGCAAGAACTTGCACTCTTGAAAATTTGTTCTTGTTACATTCCAAACTTTGTTGGCGTGTATTGAGTGAGACCTATAGAAGTGGATGATAATAAGATGTGGATTATTCTTATATTGTATAGGATGATAATGGTAGATGGAAACTTCATATTTAAAGGATACTATGTCAAAAATTTTTTTTAGAACTTGCAAATGTTTATTGTAAATTAAGAAAGACCTGTGATAGTGTTCAGCAAATAGCCAAAAATGATGCAGTCTAAATTTTCCTGAACTACTTAAAATAAATAGAAATTATATTTATGTGTTCAGCTCGTGACAAATAAAACAACCACAAACAAATATAGATAAACTTTAATTCAATATATAAAATATAAATATAACGCTACCATCTCAGACCCATGTCATAGAGATCCTTTTTGGCCATTAATATTTCCTGTTGTAGTTCCTTGGCAGCCTCTTCGCAGTTATTAAATGTTAGCACACGATATAACACAACTAATATGGCGTAAAGTCCGAACAGCAAGACAAATAGGATGGGCGAGAACATGATCAACTCCATATTGTTTTCAATGAGGCTGTGCTTTACGTAGCCTCCAATGAGAGAATACCACACAGCAAACACTGCTGAGGTGACAGATATCCATTCTAGTAATTTTGTCATGATCTGAAATTAAAATGAATAAATTCTTTGCAGTATTCATTTAACCCTTTAAGATGTTTGTGTGAACACCTAGAAATTTAACAGTTCTTAGTTAAATACCTAGCATAGGTAGAGGTCACAATTTTGACATAGGTGAAGATCACAGTTTTAAAGCAGCAAAGATGCAAGAACATTTAACACTAAGCTGCCTTACGCTTCATAGCTTAAACATAAAACTAGACTCAAATAGGAATTACACTATATTTAGTTATATATATATTTTTTTTATTTATCCTCTTCTCTCCTTTGCCACTAATTCTTTTGAATAAATAGTGCCCAAGAGTAGCTCGTAATATTGGGCATGGTAAATGGTATGCTATTCAACTTTTTATTCCAGCTGTTTTCAACCTGTTGGTCGCGACCCTGGGGTGTCTGGATGGGGGTCGCGATGTCATGCAGAAAAAGAAGTAAAAAATATATTTTAGTCAGGAAAATTTATGCAAAGGGTATTTGAACAGTAACACCTGACAAAACCGGTAAATAATGGTGGTAATGTTCCAGATGTTACACCATATAATACATATTAGAGTTAGAAAATATACACAGAAAATACAAAGTTCTCTAAGACTTATATTGAACATTGTCTCGATAACTTAAATTTTTCAATATTATAATTGTACGTCAATTTTTACCTGTTTTTGTACTTAATGAATATGTAGTTTGTTCTTCAATGTCGGGCAGTTTTAATATAAAGCAAAACAATACATGTGTATGTTTATTCTTATATTATAAGGAATGTAATTTAATCACAATTTTATAGTAAAAATACCGACAAAGATTAGATTATTACAAAATAAAATAATTTCTCCAATTGTATTATTGTACATGTCAACACATGTCAATGTCAACAAAAGAAAACCACGATGACAATCGACCATCGAGCTCTGCATCGAGTGCCATCGACCAGAGTATAGATTATAGATGTGCAAACTGGGGTAAACCTAACTCGAGTAGAAATCCGCCTAACTCGAGTTGACTCGAGTTATAACCCGAGTTAACAGAATGAAGCTGTTAAAGTTAAAATAAAAGTAAAATTTGCCTATTTATAAAAAAGTATATACCAAATAATTGTCGTCGTGCTTGAGTTTTACTCGTACTTAATAACAACTGTACTATTTATATGCCAATAAATTTTATGATATAAAATTTTCAGTCTTCGCCATTAAATAAACCATGCTGAAGAATGGACATAAAAGTTTTTTGACATGATAAAGCAGATATTTTGTCTTCATCTTTTTGAGTAAGCTAAGCATTTTATTTAGATAGCTGCAAAGTATTAGAGAAAAAAATATTTTCATTTGCTGATCATGATGATGATGATAGCTAAGTTAAAGTTCTTCTATTATATTGTTTTGCATCGACAACGCTTTGGTGTTTTATCCTGTTAAGTGTTGTAGCGTTTCCTACATTCTTAAATGCATTGCCCCCATATTAACATTTAACATGTCCATATCCACCCAAAATATGCCAGACAATAAATTTGATTTTAGGTCCGACAGAGACAAACTTTTTTTGTGAACAAGACCAAAATATTCAACAATATTTATTGAAGAATTTATCGTAATATTGTGTAAAAAATATTTTTATAGTACACCCTGTCTACGCTGGGCCGAAAATGGGAATACTCTTTATCAGTTACGGTAACTCCATTGTCTCTGTTAGCATCGGATGATTTGGAAATTATATATTTAGTATTAGGAGCCCTTTTAAAACAGGTCGAGAGGAGAAGGGAAACCACTAAAAATTTCCGCGCCTTCCTCAACCTCACTTTAATCTTCTCTTTTTAAATTCCTTACTGGTTTCTTTACAGTAGTCGATGTTTTACATGAGACTTGTTGTAATCATATGAAGTTTTTTTACAAAAGGACGCACGCATTAAAAAATCCTCCCTTTAGTAATAAAATAAAATCAGCCGCACCACTGTGACACCCCTACCCCCTTGCACTTCCATTCTTTACGAATTAGGGGAAGCTATACAGTGACTGGCTGGGGACCAGTGATTGGCCACCCCAAAAAAAAAAAAACACTTTTAGAACTTTATTTGGCAACATTTAACTCTGTTTTTATATAGAGCACTAGCTGTGCCCCGCGGCTTTGCTCGCGCCAATCACATTACGATATGTGATTGGCGCGAGCAAAGCAAAGTTTTTTTTCCCGCTTTTCTGTTGAAATTTTTCCTGCATTTTCTTTGCTATAAACCTCAAGGAGCCCGAGACCTTTCCAACGAATGCAAAACCCTCGGTTCGTGCGTTCTGGAGTTATAGCGTCAGGAAGGAAAACCCGACTTATTTTTATATAGTAGATAAATTAGAGAATAGTGTTCAATTTAATATTTTTCCGAAAAATATCCCGATAATGT
>DWAC01000032.1:0-10337 GCA_018237905.1 Curetis bulis | reverse complement strand
GAACGCAAAAAAGAAAACCTCAGATCACATGTTTTTAGACCTCGGCTTCGCCTCGGCTAACAATTACATGTGATCTGAGGCTTTTCTTATTTTCCTTCCCTAGGCGTACAAAACTATATCTTATAATGTTATTACTATTGTAAGTTCGCGGAGATTAAATTCATTTTCATCACACTGTCAATTTGGGAAAGTGAATTTATACGATGTTAGCACGTCAATATTGTTATTAGAATTCTTAACACTCTGTTTCTTAAGATGCTTCAATGCCTTAAAGAGTTATATTACCTTCGAAGTGGCACTCGATCAGGCAGCGTCGGCTTCACACTCACTACCTCATACTCCTCACTAATCCTCGTAATGGTTGCCACCTCATCTAATGTACTTTTCGTCAGTAGATCAGCTACTTCCTCGTCGTGTTTATTGTTTGTCGGTTCGTTGCCGTAATACACTGAAAAAAACACTCGATTTGAACACAAATTTGCTCCATAAGCAAGAAATTTTTTTTTGCACCACTTTAAGTGTTCTAGATGCAATCCTTTTTTTTACCTCTTTTTACACATATTGATGCAAGTTACTGCTGTCTAGTTTTTAATATAAATGGAATATTAGAGATAGAGCCAAGTCACAGACGGACGGACAGACAGACACAATGGCAAGACTAGAAAAAGCCTATGTCTGCATAGGCAGGGGGCTTACTTAGCGCCTAGAATCTAGCAGGTCACCTAGCAAGTAGCATAGAAAAACAAACATTCTAGATTTGTCTCGATCGGCCAGACTTCACGCTTAGCGCCTAGCTAGTCTCTTGACGTGTATCTAAGTAAACAAACGAATATGAACTATTAATTGCATTAATTTTTAAAGGAGGACCTATGTGGAATAAATTTAAAAAAACTTGACTATGACTTATTTATGTCATGAAACCAATATGGAGTCCATGTATCCAGGATGCCAACCACTAAGCTAGGCACTAAGCAAGCCACCTGCTTGTTTTTTTTCACTATTAATTCTGTTTTTTTTTCATTGTAGCTCAGAACCCAAATAAAACAGGAGAAAAAAAAACAGGAAATATAAATAATTTTGAGATTAAATAAGATGCATACCAATATCAGTCAATTTGGAAAAAGCTTCCATTGCTGTTTCATACGGCCTCTCCGTCAAATTTGAGACTAAATTCCATACTACATCTGAAGTATTCTCAGTATAAATATCCAACTCAGCAAATGAACGGTTCAATACTTGCAATTCGTTGTTTTGTTCCACAACCAAGTACGTATTCTTGTCGTACCTCGCTTTAGCAGTTTTAACATGTACTTTTAAATTGGCTATAAATATTTCTGCATTGCCGTGTTGGAAATAAAATACACACTGCCATACGCGTTGTTTTGTGGAGAATTGTATTTGATGACAATTTCTTGATACTTTAAATGTTTTTAGTTCGTCTAAGGGTATTCTTATTGTACGGGCTCGTGCTGCTGCGTAGTCTGTTGTCATGTTTCCACTTAGAGTTCTTTGACGACGACCTATAAAATAATAAAAATTATATCAATTGAAGCTCACATGTCATGTTATTAGCGTGTTTTAGCATATTAGAGTCGGAAACTATGGAGTCGAAAAGAAATACGGTACAAACGTGCCTTTCTATTAATGAAAACATTCTAGTGGAACATAATTCAGCTAGGGAAAATTATATTGCATTTGAATTTCCAAAAAACATTGAAGTTACAATTTGCCAATAGTTTCACAATACTCTTGTTAGCCACAAGAGACAATTACTTTGTTGTTTTATGTAACTTTGGTATTCATTTCTTCAGTTAGAGCCTACTGCATAATGCAATTTTTCGCCCTTCTCCCTCAAGACAGATTGAAAAGATAACCACCCCCCCCTCCCCTTTAAAAGGTGGCATGGCATACTTATATCTCCTTTTAAGTTGTTAATGCTAGTCTATGGTCTGTGGTAACCACATTAAAAAACCCAAAAAAGTTATTTACCATCAATTTCTATAAAAACAGTTTCTTACCAATTGTATTGACAACTGCCCATTCTTGATCTTGTATATCAGAATCGATTGTAATCAGATCATTTGGCCGCCACTCTATGCACTTGCTGCCGTCAACATTCTGCACAATACAAAGCATTCCCACTGCATTGAGCTCTGTGATCGGTCGGGCAGGACAGGCCTTGAGAAGCACTCCATCTTGAGTGAACACATCCTGTGGAAGAATCACATTATTACATATATACCTGAATAATGGCAGAAACCCCAGCAAGCTGGTAGGAAAATAAGCTCTTGTTCTACTGTTTCTTTTTATATGTCAGGTCATACATACAAATGGCAGTTATCATACAAAGCAAACTGCAGCAGGTCATTCTGCTACAGTTTGCTAAGTAAGGGTGCGCAATGAAGAGACTACCTGTCATAGGAATAGAAGAAGGAAACGAAGGGAACCTTGATTTCCTTTACTCCGGCTTTTCCTATATGCTCATTTCCTATTAAAGGGTAACATACTTATAAACTCCTAAAAAATTGCAGACATTTTAGGGCTGGGTTACTCATAGTAGATCTTGTAAATTGCAGATGTTTTAGAGCAGGGTTTATCATAGAATAGAATAGAATAGAATAGAATAATTATTTATTTGTCAGAACATGGTACATGCAGATGGAGTATACAATAATATTATATCAGCACATTCTGTCGCTTTTCCGACGTACAAATATTATGATTAAATTCAGATTTATAAATTTACACATAACACAATTCTACATATGTCATAGTATCATTAAACAAGAAAAATAACCTAAATAATAACAATAAACGAAATGGAATAAGAATACAAAATAAAATATAATTAAAAACATGTCATATAGAAATAAATAAAATGTAAAACAATTAAATAATAATTTCCAAAATGTCATATATAGTAAAATATATATATATATATGTATATAACATAAAATTTCTAATGTCAAATTTACATTGATATGGATTATATTATGGAATGTCAAAATTTATCAGCTAGGAAGTCATTTATTGTGTAATACATTTTATCTAACAGAAGAGAAAAGAGTTTAGTTTTAAATTTATGGAAAGTGAGGTTCGTGATATTTTCTGGCAATTTATTATAAATTCGTATAGCCATACAATAGGCGTTTTTTGAAAATACTTTATATTTTTGTCTTGGAACATCTAGTTTTCTCACTTTTCTACTTCGACATCCGCAGTCACCTTTTGTTTTAAATAAGTCTATATTTTTTTTCACAAATACTGATATTTCATAAATATACAAGCAAGGAAGTGATAAGACATTTAGTAATTTGAATAAAGGCTTACAACTGTCTAAATAACTTGCACCACAGATAGACCTTATGCATTTTTTTTGTGTTATAAAAACTCTATTTAAATCAACTGAGTTGCCCCAAAGAATGATGCCATATCGTAGCACCGATGAAACGTAACCGTGATAGGCTACTAAGGCCGCTTCTTTAGACGCTATCTGTCTAATTCTTCTTAGTGCATATATAAATTTGTCAAGTTTAGAAACTATACTATCTATATGAGCTTTCCAATTACAATATTTGTCAATCGTTATCCCTAAAAAGTTCGTCGTATCCACTTCCTCTATTTTGCTATTATTAAAATTAATGTCAAAAATGTTATTATTACTATTATATGTCCTAAATTGAATATATTTTGTTTTGCTAATGTTTATATTAAGATTATTTTGCTGCATCCATTTTACTATTTTACCGAATTCATCATTTGCAATATTTCCGATGTCAATTTTATTTTTACATTTAATTAAAAGTGTAGTGTCGTCAGCAAATAAAACACACTGTTGATTTGTTACATCAGGTAGGTCATTCACATATAATAAGAATAATAAAGGCCCTAGCACGCTACCCTGTGGCACGCCACATTTATTATATTGAAGCCCAGATTTATATGTTTTTTTATTATATTTGTCAAATCTAGTTATTTGTACATATTGTTGACGATCCTTCAAATAATTATTTAACCAGGACAATGCCGTTCCTCTTATACCATATCTTTCTAATTTCGTCAATAATAGTTTGTGGCATACAAAATCGAAAGCCTTACTCATATCTAAGAACATGGCTAATGGATTCAGATTATTATCAAGGGATTCTGTCACCTGTTTGATTAAGTGGAAGCAGGCAAGTGTTGTGGAACTACCTTTTCTAAATCCAAATTGTTCCGATTTTAATATTTTGTTGGATTCTATGAAAGAGTATATCCTATTTGCCATGACTTTTTCAAAAACTTTTGATATTATTGGTATGAGTGTAATCGGTCTATAATTTTCTAGCTCATTCCGAACACCCTTTTTGAATAGTGGTATTACCACAGATAATTTTAATTGTGAGGGGAATTCGCCATTTAGGAGGGATAAATTTATAATGTGTGCCAGTGGTTTTACTACCTGATATGCACATATTTTTAAAAGTTTGGTATTTAGGTCATCATATCCAGTCGATGAAGTGTTTTTTAAATTTTTTATTATTTTAATTAATTCATTTTCATCAACTGGTGTTAAAAATATACTATTATGATGGAGTGGTATCTTTCGCACAATATTATTTAAATTTAAATCATTATATATGTCAGGCTTGTTATTTAAATTAATAAAATAGTTATTAAATTCTTCGCAAATTTTTATAGGATCATGTATGCATTTATTTTTTTTTGTTCTTATTTCATTAATATCTGTTTTGTAAATATTGTTGGTGACATTGTCTTTAATTATGTTCCATGTAGTTTTACAAACATTATTAGAGTTTGCAATGTACTGCGTGTTGATATTTTTTTGTGCTTGAGTGATACACTTCTTGAGAATGTGAGAATAACGCTTATAATTATTTTTATTATGTATTTTATTGGACTGATCCATGCGGTACTTTAGGTAAAGTTTTCGTTTTTTTATACAGCACCTTTTTATTCCCTTCGAGAGCCAAGTATTTTTTACTGGCTTATTATTTCTTTTGATTTTTATTAGGGGAAAACATAAGTTATAAAATAATACAACTAGGTCATGGAAGCCATTAAATGCGTTTTCTGTAGTGGTTTCATCGTATACCTCCTGAAATGATAGACTTGAGATACATTCACGGAATTTATTAATATTACAAAGACTTATATCACGTCTAAATTCAAACCAAAATGTAAATGTTTTTTTATGTTGCCTATTGCAGTTTACTTCGAAACTGAAACTTTGGCCTGTTTCGTGATCTGACAGACACAAATAATGGATTCTAGAAATTGGGCACATATTTTTATTTATATTGCTGACTATTAGGTCCAAACAAGATTTTTTTCGTGTAGGTCTGTTTATATGATTTTGTATATTATAATTTGACAGAACACTGATTAAATCCCTCGTATATTTATTTTCTTGTAGTAAGTCTAAATTCCAGTCGCCACACATAATTATATTTTTATTTCGTTTACGTGTTAGCCTACTGAGCAATGACTCTATTTTTTTTATAAATATATCTACGCTGGAAGAAGGTGTCCTATATATACAGACAACTATTAAATTATATAGTGGAATTTCTATAGCACACCCCTCAAACGTATACAGCATTGCCTCCTTTATATCCATTTTTATAGTCTCCAAATTATTTTTTACTAAAATACAAGAACCGCCTCTTCGTTCACTTCTAGAAAAGGATGATGCTAATTTGTAGTTTTTTATATTTAAATTTGTTTCGCTTCCTTTCTTTATAAAAGTTTCGGTTAAACAAATTATATTTATATCAATATTATCATTTTTTAATTCATTTAAAGTTATATTAAAAATATCCTGTTTACTAAGAATACTCGCTATATTTTGGTGAAAAAGCGTTATGTGTTCCTTCGTCACGAAAAAGCTTGTCAGATTGATTTGATTGGTTTTTGGGTTTGGTAGAGAAGTAATATGGAATAGTTTTTTGTACAATTTTTTTCTGTGTATTCGGTCTTTTAGGTAAAGAACTTAAATTATTTTTACGAAGCAATTCCCGTATCTTCTGTGGTACAAGATACTCCTGCTCATACAATATAAAATCTAATTCAATATTTATTTTAGAACACAAATCTTTACATATAAACTTATTTTTATAGTCAAATTGATTTTTTAAATAGTCAATAAATTTACAATTGTCATAATTTTTAATTAACAATTTAATATGGTAATTTAGTAAGTCAACGTTTAAAAATTCATTATATTGTACACGTGTAATAAACACTCTAAAGTCTCTTAGTTTACTTAAAGCGCTTCCTAGTTCTGAGAATAACAAGTAGGGGTTTTTGTCGTTCGATCCAAGGGCCAATATTACAATGTCATCTTTATTTAAAGTCTTCTCGAGATAGTTACAGCTACTCAAAATCTGTCTACATGTCGCATCTGTTTTTACGAATGTGCTAATAACGTAGGAGTCATCTGGTTGTCTTTGATCATGTATTTTTTTCGATAGGTTTTTAAGTTGCTGATCTCCTAAGATAATAACATTGGTCTTTTGGAATAAAGTATTCGATGTTTCATTTACCACTTCAGCTGTATCTTGCCTTGCATTGTTGGAAAAAGTCAATGAAGAATTATAATAAGTATGTAGGTTAGGGCGATTGGTTAAGTTATTTATTTCAGTGGCCAGTGACAACTTCCGGCGCGTGAATACTTTTGTTTCCGAAGAATTAGGCATAACTGATTTATGATAGTGCAATGGTGATATCGTCGGTATAATCATGTTCATATGTGTTTTACGCCTAAGCGGTGTCATATTTTTTTTAGGTATTTGTCCAATATCGGATGTAATTTTCTTTAAAAGAAGTATTTGTTTTTGTTGTCCTTCTAAAGTCTTTTTTAAATCGTTATTTTCTAAGTTTAAATTGTCGATTTCTTGTTCTGCACTCTGTAAAGATAATTTAAGGGTTTCGATTTCTTGTATGTACTCATCATTTGTTATACTAGCATTATTTAATCTATCGCTTTGAATACTTAGAATAGTTGAATCCATAATGGTTGAGTTTAAGAGGTCTTGTGACATAATGGATAGGTCTAAATCTGATTTACATCTTGCTAGTTTTCTAGTTCTACGTACTGTAATATTTTCCATATTTCTGTTATTCTAGTTAAATAATTATAATTATATTTGTTTTATATATATAAATTCTTATTCTTTTATTATATTTATATTTAATATCACTGGTGCTAATTCGCCGGTTTTCGCTGTATTACGCCCCATATAGTATGGAGTCAGTGCAACGCTAGCGCGATTTAGAAATTTACGAACGCCATCTATCGCATGGAGCGGTAATTAAATTATATGCGATCGAATTATGTATTTCGTTGTCTTTTCACTAGGTGGCACTACATTAAGCCTAAATACTAATATTTTATTATATATCCTTTTATAATTCTGTATTTTTTGTATAAATATATTCTTATTTAAAATATGATATATTTTAATTAAGGCTTACTTGTAATTTTTCACGTACTCTCGTCTATAAAATCACTTTATCTTCATCAAATAAGAACTTGTAAAGTTTCACTGATCTTGACAGTTGAAATTTTTATTTGTAATTTATACGTTTTATCCGGGTTCAATTTTAAGACTAACTCTTCTTTATAACACTTCTCACTTTAAACATGTATTACATACTTTACTAACATTAAATTCGAACTATAAATATTTTTAATATTAAAAAATATACGGAGCTAATATGTGTGTGTGGGTACCCCCCGCACTATTTTTTTCTACTGTACATAGTAGATGTTGTGACAAATCCATATAGTTTATATGACTATTTCAGGACTCACACAAATAAGACTTATTGACAAAAAACCTGCTGCTGCTGGATTAGTAGTATGTAGACTCAAACAAAATTATTTTAAAAACCTTTTACAATAAATGAAATAACAAAAAATAAACAAAAAGTAAAAAGTCCTTTACTTTTTACTTTACTTAAAAATAAACATAAAAATTATAGTTGTTTTTTTATTAATTTTTCCCTTTAGCAACTAGATTCAATATAAAAACTAGCATTATAAAAGAAGGAAAATACTGTTATGTGAAAAATTACACGTTCTTTTGTTACATAAATAACAAACAAGTAAAAAACTTGGCCAAACATCATTGTATTCGTAAACATTATGTATCTATACTAATATAAAAAAAGAAAAGTTTGTTTGTTTGTTTAAACCCACTAATCTCAGGAACAACTGGTCCAATTTGAAAAATACATTTAGTGTTGGATAGCCTATTTATCAAGGAAAGCTATAGGTACATAACATCACTGTATGACTAACAGAAATGGAGCATCAATTTAAAGTGATAAGTATTTCATATCTTAGATTAATGATTGGTCTTGCAGGCTTGACTATCTAGTCAAGCTATTGTTCTTAAAGACTAGATAGTTTTCTCCAAAAGTGAGATACATCAGTATTGTCTATTATCTAATATAAGTACTTCCATGCCAAAAAGGTTGCATTAAGACAATATAATACTAGCGACTTAATTTGCACAATACATTATTTTTTATGTCAGTTTTTGCCATATTTTTTGTTGATGCACCACTTATGGTGGTTGTAAAGTGAAGTTATACAGTCTATAGCCTTCTGAGTAAATGGGTTATTGAATACTAAAATATTTTTTAAATGAGACCAGTAGTTCCTGAGATTAGCGCGTTAAAACAAACTCTTTAGCCTTATAATATTAGTATAGATATGCATAATAACAACAAGTGTGTAAAATTGTGCTTTTTGCTGGCACATTTTTCAAGATCACGATGATGCCCCATCATCATTATCAGTTTTATTCTTAAACTAAGCAACCAATTTACACTTATTTCTGAATTGGCCAATATCAGTACCAATTACTTCTACATGCCAGACTTGACAAACATTTAAATTTTTGCAGTAATGTTAATCAGGTAAATAGTACAGTAGTGAACAAAATATGAATTATTATTCATTTTTATACTGGAGTCTACCTATTCGTTTTTCCTCAATTATATTTACATATAGTGAGATAAGAGTACTTAGTTGTAATTAATAGAAAAAAATGAGCAAAGAAAAGTAACCATTGAAATTGCAATTTATTTTTGGATCGTATTGCTTTTGATTAGTATTGAAATATACAAAATAAATTTATTTAGATTGCTTCACTGATACAATGTATAAAGTCGATGAAAAATTTAGTCTGAAAGACATTATTGTGACGCAATAATAAACAATGAGATAAGCAAAAAAATTAAGTGGCAGCCGTAAATTACCAAGGTCGATTTGATTAGGATCCAAACGCAAAACATAACATAAAAATTACCTTGGACTGTTCCGATGACTCCTCCGAACTCGACATATCGTAAAAAACAACAAAAGCGGGACAGAATTTGATAAATTTATGAGGTGATATCACTAACTCACTAGCTCAGTGGCATTGTTGTAAGTAAATCACTATTTACTTTTTGCTAAGCCATCATTGTGCCAAATAAAACTTAAATGAGAAACTTATTATTTTGCAAATTGCAATATCCAGTTAATCAAGAAATTCGTACACCATCCAAAAGTCAAAACGAAAACACAATTTATTAGTGAAGTGCTTGATTTTGGGGAATGACGATAATCGAAATACATCAGAATCGAGACATAAAAATACACTCGATTGTTGTACTTTGTAGTACAACAATCATAGACGTTTAAAAAGTCCAGACTCCAGACACAGTCTCCTGAACTTAGTTGTGAGGCACCAAGTAAGCCCATTGTGAACCGTGTGATTGTGTGTGTTGACTTCTACTTCAAGAAATACGTACAAATCAACACAAACAATCACAGGCTGGCGGCTTACTCAGCTGTCATTCCGGCAGCCAATGAGATTGTACCATAAGCACATGAGGAATTGGCGCGTTATCATTGATCAGTCACCATGGCAACTACGTGTTACCATAGCTCAAATTTTAAACGAAAAAGATAATTATTTGTCTTTAATTCAGTTATATTTCTTGAAGGAATGGAATAAATCAAGTCTGTTCTATTTGGTTTAATACACAAGACAAAGGACACGGCTGACATTGACATAACTTAAGTCTACCCACATTATATACATTACACCCTCACCCTTAATCTATACTATTATTATAAAGAGGCAAGCGTAAAATGAGTATTTTTATATTTTTGTATGTTTGTAATGGCTAATCTCATAAATTACTGGATCGATTTCGATAATTCTTTCACCATTAGAATGCTACATTATCCCTGAGTAACAAAGGCTATATTTTATCCTTAAACTCCAAAGGAATAAAAAGATAAACTCATATTTGTCTAGAAAGTCGGCAAAACTTCA
>DWAC01000031.1:0-10377 GCA_018237905.1 Curetis bulis | reverse complement strand
CCTGATGAAGCGTGTACTCGTTTGTGATTCTTTATTACGACGTAATGAAACCGAACCATTTTTGAACAAGCTGATAATTGGTGATGAAAAGTGGATAACATACGACAAGAACGTATGAAAAAGGTCGTGGTCAAAGGCTGGTCAGGCTTCATAGACTGTGGCGAAACCCGGGTTAACTCGCAACAAGGTGATGCTGTGTATGTGGTGGGATTCGAAGGGTATTATTCATTATAAGCCAGGCAGGATTATCGATTCTAAACTTTACTGTGAACAACTGCATCAGTTGTTATTGTTGTTGAGATTTAAGCAAGAACTTGAGAGAAAGCGGCCTGAATTAATCAAGAGAAGGGGTGTACTTTTTTCTCATGATAACGCTTGATCTCACACATCTTTGGCCACTCTGTAAAAATTAAGAAAGTTTAGCACAATGTGCTAAGATACGTAGCGCACTAATAGTGTGATTTATTGATAGTAAAGTAAAAACTCTATTAACCGGACTTTAATTATTATTGTAAGGCATCGGGATATTCCTAAATCCAGAAAAGCAAAAGTTTGAATAAGAGCAGTTGTGGGACAGTAGTGGCTCGGTAGTTCAGCTGTCTAATTGGAACCTAAAAGTACGAGACTTCACCCTTGACACCTGGGGAATAGACCAGTAATACAATATACAATATACAATGACATTTTAACTTAAATAAATTAAAAATAAAACGATTCGCATCGTGTCTCGGGGAGCCATAGATCAAAGTCATCGATCGTCGTCGGAAAAACTTATAGATTAAATTGATAAAATTAAAGGACAAAAATGTGTTGGCGAAACTCAAAAGCTTAATTATTGCTGAGCTGGTAAATTTCATTGATATATAAAATTTTTATGGGGTTATTTTTTCATGTACATAATTGTAAATTATTTGTTTATGTATTCATATAAATGTTTTTATTGGTTACTAAATCACGTAAATAAGTTTAGATGGTCTTTACTTTCCTTTTTTTTCTCAGTGTTTGTGGATTAAAACTCCACAATCTTTATATATGAGATTGTGGGAGAGACAAAGAGAGAGAGACTCCGTTCAGTTCCGTATTCCATTACCAATGCTTGCATTGGAAACGTTGCGGTTCTAACCATGAAGCTTCAGTTTTGCAGGCAAAACTTGTTAGATCAATAGTTCGAGATTTGTAATATCAGTTCACTTTAGTACCGGTATAACAAAAAGTTCTTTGTAAAACTGCTATCCTAGTATCAGTGCGGACAGTCCATTTGCGCGATTCAGTTTTATAATCATCGTCGGATCACAGCCGGACATAGAAAAAAACTATTTGGTTGAATAGTTAGTCTGAATTAATGACACAGATTACA
Organism: Curetis bulis; assembly: GCA_018237905.1. Classification (NCBI taxonomy): domain Eukaryota; kingdom Metazoa; phylum Arthropoda; class Insecta; order Lepidoptera; family Lycaenidae; genus Curetis; species Curetis bulis. The sequence goes on along the minus strand of DWAC01000031.1, from coordinate 9,020 downwards.
CTTATATTTTTCTTAACTTACATCAAGTTAAATCGTTATTTCGATTCGTCGATTTTGAAAATTTTAATTTCAGAAATAATTCATCGTAAAAATCTATTAATAATAGTAACAATCAATCAATTCACGTTCACAGTATTTTATTTGTATCAATAAGATTAATATCTTTAATATAAATACATCATTATCATCGTTAGTCTAAGGCTGAACATAGGTTTCATTTAATAAATGCACAAATTGTCGATATATTGCTACACGTGTGCAACTTTATCCGGTTCGAGGGCAGAGTTTCCCTAATCTTCTCGTAAGTGGTCGACAAAAGCGGCGTTCTCCCATTTGGGTTAGCAATTATGGCGTCAAAAAGTGGTGACCTACAAGCACAAGCGAGTTAGGATGGAATATCAGATTCAAACAGCTAAAAACGAAGTTATGGCAGGACATCCATCACCAGACACGGAGTGATTCCAAACGCCTGTTGGCAGGTAACAGTCCTAGTGTGCTACCTGTGATTGCTAACCCGGCGCTCATCAACAGTTAGAGCCTTTGCTATTACCGGGCAAAAGTCCTCAAATGGCACCAGCAGTTATTACATATGCTACCAAATAATATAATACCATTTGTGCATACCGTTTGCCGTAGCAAGTCGAGCTCAGTACTACGTTGTGCTACGTGGTGCCGTAGCAACTAGTGCCATTACATTAAAAATGTATTATAATAGTATACGTAGAAATTTATTTAATATTTATTAATTAATTATTATATAATAAATTGTTTATTATTATTTTTTATTTTATAATTATATTCGAAACGAATTAATCAAATTATGTTCAGCTGTGTTATGAGAATTATTACCTCAAAATAAATTGTAGAACTCGTGTTTTTTTTTGTTGTTCATAATATTGAGTTACTATTCTTAAAGTCGGTAAAAAATTTTTTATTACACTTTTGCAAGATATTTTTGGATGTAGGCATAACGCCACCTGTAGTATCTCTGCGTCAATACGAAACAACGGATGAGTCATATAAAATCCAACGAGGCTTCGAGGATAACTTTAGCAACGAATCGCAGTAAATCACACAGAGGTCGCCTACAAATTTTGACGGAATGGCATTACGGCAAAAATTAAATCGCGCTAGTGTCCTATCCGCTACACTACTAGGAAAACAGATTTTCATAGAGATGTTTTGCTGTGGTAATACTGAGATGCTTTGTTATTATAAATTTCAACCCAATGTCGTTATAGTAGGTCATAGGTTCATAGTGGTCAATAGTGATCCTTATTGAAACGAACTCTCTAACCTCACCTGAAAGTTATTTTTACAGATATATTTTAATTTTAATAAAAATATAATATACTTCATTACATATTTATTTTACTTCGGCTCGGTTTTAAGTGCTTTTTTTTGTAATTGTAGTTTTTGCTGCTAATACCCGACAGCTGTTTAGCTAGGGTGTTTTCAACCCAACGTGACCATCTGCGATTGATAATTAGGCAAGAGTTCTCACGGGGTAATATTTTTTTTCTTTTCATTTAATAATTTCATCTCATTCTGTACGATAACGCCTATTCATCCATATATTTTATCAATACTGTACTCAGTCAGTCAGTATGTACTTTACCAGTTTTTGCTGGTCAAGCGATAAAACACGCAGTCACACGTTGAGGAACAACAACATTTTAGCAATTGAAGCATTTTGCAACATTAATACATATTCTGTTAGCATTAAGTCACTTTAAACTCCCTAGATGTCGTGTGCCAGCTTGCGTTACTGGGAAATAAACCACGCTAGAGTCCTGTCCGCAACATTACTAGGATATCAGCTCCCGACAGAAATATTCTGTTATGGTTTTGATTGGTATGACTAGCTTAGAAATTATTTTTTTTACTAATGAGCAGAGATATGCTTGGAATTATTTATTCATGAATGCTTGGAAATTGGAATCTCGCTATGACAATATTAAAAGTGTGATAAATATTAATAAAAAGTTTACCATGTCCATATTCTTGATTTAGTTTTCGAAGTCCAAGTTCTTGTTATAGACTAGTTCAGAATTATTTTTATCATCATCAAAATAAGCACTAACTCTCGTCCACTTTCTTCTTACATTTTTTATTATTACAAGTGTGGTTGGTATGGACCCAGCACCACCTGTTGCATAGCTACGCCATTACGAATGAACACAGTCATCTACAATCCAACGAGGGTACGAGCCGTTATGCTTACCTCAGCACGGAATTGCAGGGGAATCACACAGAGGTCGCTTCAAATTATTGCCATTGGACATTTCAACGGAAACTAAATCGCGCTAGTGTCATATCCGCTACAGTACTAGGAAAGCAGATTAATATAGAGACGTCTTGTTTTAGTAGTACTCAATTACTTTGCTATAATAAATCTCGATCCAATCCCGTAACATGTAGGTCTCAGTTTCGCATGCAATAATTTCGAATACTATAGGGGTGGGGGAAATATGTGTAACCCGTAAAACCTCATACTAGGTCTAAAATACCAGTCTAACTTTAGCCGGCCCTACTTAAAAAAAAAGCAATTCGTGAACCTCAGCTGTAGGTTACGTTGTTAGATGAATAATAAAAATATAACACACTTGACAATTTTAATTTTTACTTAACTTATTTGTCTCACTCGTCCGGTTTCACCCGCTTTCATCTGCTTTAGTTTGAGTCTTTACGACCCAGCGTGAATACTCGCGTTCAAAAATAATGGGCCAGTTTTCAGGGTTAACCCCTGAAATATAGCGCATTATTGTGTGTAATGTGTTTCTTTTCATTCTACCATTTTAATATACCTACTCTATACGATAACGTATAGTGTTACCGTGTTATCGTGTTACGATAAAGATAACTTACTCAATTGAAATAGGCATAATATTTATTATTAATTGACGGCTCTCTGGCTCAGTGGTTAACGCACTTGACTATTGCGTCCGGGGGTCCTGGGTTCGAAACCCGGCCTGGGCATGCATTTGTATGATGAATAGAAATGTGTGTACTGGGGTCTTGGATGTTTATCTATATATGTATGGTATATTTATTAAATATATTTCGTTAACTAGTACCGGTAACACAAGTCTTAAGAACTTAGCGCGGGGCGTGTTTAATGTGTGTGATTTGTCCTATATATTTATATTTATTTATTTATTTAAAAGAAATGACAAGAAAATCTTTTATATATTTACAGCATTTACCATTTTAGGTAGTAAGTAGGTCTACACGAAAGCATGTGATGGCAAAACTCATTTGGTGTTCTTTATAATGTATGGTTTATTTATGTATGGTTTTATATATTTTATTTATACTTTATTTTTATAAGACAAGGGATATTAATGATGATAACTATGATGTTATTATAATATTCGTGTTTATTCCTTCATGTTTTACCATGCGTTCAATCAATGAAATTGCCCAAATGTAATAATCAAGTCAAGGGAGTTTGGATTACTGTCCAGTACATCCTACTGCCCGTAATAAGCTTTCGCTGGTATTTATGTATATCTAAATTTGATATTTGTCCAAATTATATGTTAAATATAATAATAAAATGATGTAGTAATGTAGAATATGTTACCAGTGCAATGCATCAAAAATATTATCAAAATAATAAATAATAATTAATTATGTTTAATATTTTACGCTGATCGCTATGCCGATCAACGTAAAAATTAACTAATCAACGCGCAGTCAAATCTCTTGTCAAGCGTCATTTGGGTTGTTTAAAGAATTATCACTTGTTTGATTTGATCACTTTGTTAGTGGACAGTCCTTTCAATTTGATTGGCCTTTCAATTTGCCGCACATGTAATATACCTCTTTTTCTATCCGCACGAATACTAGGTTAACAGCGTTTCATAGATATGTTTTTCTAGGTCAATATTAATAGCTGCTACTAGAGATTTCGCCGCAATGGCGTGCGTTGTAGGTGTCACTTTCGCTTACGTTTCATTGTGAAGGCACACCTTCATATTCCTATCCTTATTTCCATGTGTTGGTGGTGCTGCTCGTTTCACTAAGAGGTACCTATCTCTTTTTGTTCAATCATCTCCAACGCTTTGTAGATGCGATGGTTCCAGGTTCAAACCCCGTCCAAAATGGACAACTTAAGTCCAATGAAATAAATATAGAAGAAGAAAGAAGCTCTTAGAGCTGTTAATGTGTATGGACTACGATAATCACAATCTTACATCTTCTGAGTTGTACAAGCTCGTTTGCCTTCCTCTTCCATAAAAAAATCCTAAATACATTTCGTTATTTGTACACGTAATACAAGTCTTAAGAACTGGCCTCGATTTTCATAATAAAACCTGGTTCTTGGTAGAAATATTAGGAAAGCCGTTGCTCTACTTACGAGTAGATGAGTGGCAAGTTATCGTACGATGCGACGTGTCGTAGCAACGACATATTTATTCAATACTCGTAGCGCAGAACACTGATACTAACAGAAGTCTACTTCTCGCGCTCAAGTAACGCACACAAACACATCATATAAACACGTGGACATTTAGTATCGCCAGTGGTCCGTGATGGTCCAGGATAACGTGTCCGTTAACGGTGTCTTTATGTGCATTACTCCAGCGCATTTGTATAGATACTGACTTCTGTTAGTACCAGTATTTTGTGCTCGTAGCGTGTCTAAATAGCATCTGCAAATTAAACACTTTTTTACAATACCTATTATATACTCTTTATTTATTTTCAATTAAAGATTGAATAGGATTATTATTTTAAATAATATAATAATAATACATATATCTTTACACTTTAGCATTATTAACATAAAAACATTTTGTGTTTAATTAAAAACTTACTTGCTGGTTACGCATCTATTTTTTCAAGTTGGTCAAGCCGTTTCTAGTGAGAATAACGAATGCTATTAATATCAGATTTTCAAATAACTTATACAAATCATAATAAAGATCAAAGTTAGGATTTATGTATATTGTCATGTAACAATTCAAGATACATTTAAACATAATATATATTTTAGTTGATAGCGGTGGTGGCTTAGTGGATTTAGTTGTCCACTACAATTTAAATTAATTCAAACAATAGGTGAATGCACCAAGAAGTTTATAACTTAAGTTTAATAAAAAACATTCGCTCCTTGCGATGCAGGAAATGAATTTCATCATATTAGTGATATGTTTTATAATATAAAATCGATAGTGGAAAGATCAAAGTGGTTAGTGCTATTATATAAAATTTTATTACACTTGATGTGCAGTCAAGGTCTGCTGTTGACGGAGGGACATGGAAGTATATTGGTATTGTTTAGTAACTATATAAGCTTACTTTACCTGGAACACAATCGCATCTACCATTTTCTTACTTGAAAATCTTCACAGATTCCACTTCTAAAATTGAATTTCTTAACTTATATTTATTTGTGTCAAATTAGCGAAAGTATTTGTTATTATTTCCTAATGCACGAAAGGAAGTTATGCACTACGAATTTGTTACGACTACAACCGGGAACTGCTATTCGTAACTTTATTGTTGTCGTACTTATAAGCATAAGTAATAGACATCGTCACAGTAGCTCTTTGATTTAGTTATATGTTGCGTGAGAGATGTCTATAATCGGAATATTTTTTTACGTTTCATGCTGTGACGTCCGAGTATCCGTATCATATATATAGACCGTGTGTGTCCGAGTACGATATCGTTCCTTACCCGTCAAAATCAATTTAATTCAAAATTATATTATGTTTAAAGGTGGATAAGCCAGCAATTGCTAATCATGTGATCATGTCACTACAATTTTATACTTATTAAAGCTTTCGCGGTCAATATTACACTTTAGAATCATATTATTTAAACGGGTTCTTACCGCGCTATTGTTTATGAGCATCCGATATTTCGCGATCGCTTCGATCGCAATAAACGCGATAATGGTAGTTAAAATATTGCTGAACAACAATAATATTATCCTAATGAGTACAATTTTATTTAAGTATATTACTCGTAATATTCATAATTTATATCAAATTGGTGATATCAAAATGTTATCAAGTTTCTATCTTTTTCAGTTCACTTCACGTTCATAGTTTATTTAGTTAATTTTGCATGTTAGATACATAAATACAAAGTTTGATTATTTATAAGACATTTTTGCTAAGTTACAAACAAAAAAATAAACTTTAGAGCACAACATATTTATAATATGTGGTTTTTCATCATGATAACGCTAGACCTCACAGATCTTTAACCACTCAGCAAAAATTAACAGAGTTTGGCTGGCAGATGTTAATGCGTTCTCCGTATAGTCCTGACCTTGCACCTTCAGATTTCCACTGTTTCAGTCTCTTCTGAATTCTTAAGGCAGTGTCTGGTTAACATCACGAGAGGACTGTCAAAGCCACTTGTCACGGTAATTTGATCAGAAGTTTCAAAATTTCTATAGCAATGGGATCATGTTCCTACCTACAAGATGGCAAAAAGTTATTATTTAACGAAATTTTATCTACATACTTTAGTTGAATATAAATAAACTATAATCTTACATATAAAATTTTCGTGTCACAGTTTTCGTTCCCATACTCCTCCGAAACGGCTATACCGATTGTCATGAAATTTTGTGAGCGTATTGAGTAGGTCTGAGAATCGGCCAACATCTATTTTTCACCCCAAAATTCCGCTCGATATGTGATTGCCGCGGGCAAAGCCGCGGGGCACAGCTAGTAAATCATATATTATTAGCGCCTAGTAACAACCTTACAAGCGTCGATTCTTAAATGAGAACAACAACACATAAAATGCATACTGTCATATTATCTTATTTTTTTCGGATAGGCGTTAAGAGAGTCGGCGTGATAAATGTGTTTGTCAGCGTAACGTAATTGTAAATAATTATGTGTAAAATAAATGCTAACAAAGCATTATGAAATGGTTTAGTTACAGGTTGTAACTGTGAGGTTATAAATCACAAAGCAGTAAAACCTATAATTGCCAATTGAAATTGCTCTTGTTATACAATTTAAAATATGATTCATAGCTCTTCAATTATATTAATTTGTTTAATTCGCTAAGTGAAGGGCGCTGTTTGACTTTTATAAATATATTTATGCTGGTTGCCTTGCGAGCACACTCACTAGCTTAGTGGCTGGAATGTAATACCGGTATTTTGGAACTTGGCAGTATTGATCCCAAAGTGGTATTGTGCCAGGTACCAGACAAATAGCAGGTGATTGACACCGAGTGAATTTTAATTAAAGAGTAAAAGTTAATAAAAAAATAATTTAATTGCACACAGCTGATGCCTAGACTTATGTGCCTTAAATATAAACATTATAAACCAGTCATTTTTAATTCGATGTTTTTAACAGCTATTGCTATCTTTCATGCATTCGAGGTGCCATATTATTATATGACTTGCACAACGAGAGATAGTTTCTCTGAGAAACAGCTGGTCTATTGCATGGCACTACCATATGGGATGTCGTTTCCGTACAATTCTGACAATTTTTGTAAAAATTATTGATTGCTTCGATGTGGGAGAGTGGTATTTCTTCAGTCGAGCCACCCTATTTCTTGCTAAACACGGAATCTACTAACAATTTATGAAACATATTAATTTCAAACTTTATAATGTAAGTAATGTAATTTAAAATAAGCTAAATGACCGAGCGTGGATCAATGCTATCGTTTCAAGTTTTAAGCCTGACGTTTTGACTTATCGTGCTATTGTAACAAGCAGGTGGTCAGCTTCACGTATAGCGGCTCAACTCTCGCCATACACCTGTACGAATTAAAAACTTTAATAATATGTATAATGTATATAAAATACCGAATAAAAGGTGCGTTGCTATAATTGTAGGCTAACTTTTCGTTTAATATTTAATTACATAAAAATGGCCTCGCCGAAATAATAAAAGAAAATAAATATAGTCTTTTAATATTAGAGTTGTATATAGGGTTAGTTAACAATAGAGATAGTTGTTAGTAAACGATCTGTGATTGATTATGATTTTATGATTTGTAGAGCCTTGCTATTACATCTTGTAATAGCACGAATTGAGCTGGCTCGGCCGGGGAAGTACCACCCTCTCACAGAAAATCTGCATGAAGTAGCAGGTCTAACTACCCTGCTGCGTTTCGTACGGTGAGTGAGAGCGCCGGAGGCCCACCACCTTTCCTCTCCCCCTCCAATCCTATCTAATATTCCAGTTCCTTCCTACCCTTGAATTCCCTTTTTGCAAGGTTGGCAACGCACGAAAGCTAGCTGTCAATGTCCATGGGCTGCGGTGATCACAATTTTATAATTTTTAATCTGAGTTGTGACCCTCATGCTCGTTTGCCTTCCTCTTTCATAAAAAAAAATTAAAAAAATGCATTGGCGTCTTTAATGGACCTGTTAATTTCCATAGGTTGCGGTTGTCACAATTTTATGACCCGCATGCCCGTTTGCCTTGTTCTTTAATAAGAAATAAACTACAAACATGTTTGAAATAGATAATAATTTTATACCGTACCTGAAGTATTAAAACATCTTGAACAAAATGATCATATACCACCGTAAAGCTCAACCCGAGGATCGTGTCTTGAGCGTCGGGACGTTCTCTGGATATCCTGACCCATGGCCCTCGTACGTACTCCTCCGGAGCTGGCTGTCCGTTTACCAGCCACTTGATCTGAGCCCTCGGCCGGGATCGCGGTGACGTACAATTGATACTTAGGCTGTCTCCCACTTGGTATTCTGTTTGCAGGCCTTTTATTCTTGGACCATGTCTTGGTAACACTGAAATAAAAATATAAACACTATTATTAATATCCGTAAGGCGTACGGAATAGCAGCTTTAACTGCTACTTCACGCCTATATTCTGTGTGTAAATTATAATAATTCAATATAATATGAAGTCAGGCCAAAGAAGCTGGGTAGTAATGCCTAAACCAATCCCGTGGTCCCATTTTTACACTCACAGCGTGAGGAGATGGATAATGGATGAATAATGGTAGAACCTCGCATTTTTTGTATTATTACAAGCAATTGGTTCAACTGGGCAGT
>DWAC01000030.1:0-10384 GCA_018237905.1 Curetis bulis | reverse complement strand
AATTATTTCTCTGTTATAAAGGTTGCCTAATCAATTTAGTTGTATTTGTGTTAAAATACCAAAACACAAGTCAATGAAGTCAAGTATCTGATTCCGGAATATCAGTTCAATATGTTTGGTAAACACTTAATTTTTCGAGGCGGCCCCTTAAGAATATGGCATACTTTTGATCACATTGTATTGCTTGAAAATCGTAACGCCGAAATTTGCCGTATTTTTAAGTACATTTGGTGTATTTTTAAATGAATCAACGCTAACGTTACTGAAACTTGCCAGGAATTTATACGTTTATCGAATGGGCCCTGTAGGTGAATTTTCGATGATAGCATTTTCTTTGCACATCACGCAATATGTAATAATAATAATACAAAATTTTTATAATGATTATACTTTTTGTATTTTTGTAATGATTTTATATTTTGTACGATTTTTTGAATGTTAATGAATGAATAAACGAATAATACCTAAAGTGTATTATAAAATACAAGTACGGTTTGTTGCATCGTCTATCAAGCCAGAGTTTTCTTATGAGAGAAGACAGAAAACCAACGATGTTAAAGGTACGTGTCCATTAGCCCAAACCGGACACACCGGACGCAACGGATTAAACGGATATGCTGATAGTATAGCGTCCACTGAGTCCGAATTTTTTCTTCAGAATGGAGTATTTTCATATCGTGAAGTTTTGTTATTCAACCGTGGATATTGATGAAGATATTATAATTCACTTTATTACAATGTGTATATTGTTTTTTATTAGTTGCTTGTTGGAAGATGACAATTGACAATAATAATAATAATAACCCCCCTACGGGATCACCTTGTCGTGGTAGGGGGGCTTACGGAAAGCTTGATACTAAATGAAGTCATTACACCTAGACAGCCAATAAGGGCACTTTACATATAAAAAATGCCAATAACATCTAGGCACAGCTCCCAACTAACGATCCCAAATCTTTCCTATACTTCTTCTCTTTTCCTCTTAAATAAAAATATGGACAGACAATTAAAGGGTTATAATTTACGGCCGCTACCCGGGGGTCGCCGGGGCGCATCCGGAGCCGATGCTGGATGTTTCAGCATGCGATCCATCGGCGATGAGGAGTTGAACAGGCGGGCTCCCATCGAAAAAATGGTTACAGCCGACATCGTTTCATCACCATCATCAGTTCAAAGCCTTAACTTATCACCATCATCATCTACCTATATACCAGAATCACCGAAGTCACCAAGCTCATCATCACTTTCATCATTGCCAGTCGATGTTGTGCAGCAGACAAGTGTCTGTAATGCTGCACCCACTTCAGGCAAAATTCGTACGCGAAAAAAATGGACCTATGAAATGAATAGATTTATTTGGCGTACATATCTCATTTTAACTAATCTAGAAAAAAATACTCAATCGTACTTACAATCATTACATGATAAATTCACTTCACAATTTCCACAAATGAAAGTATCACGACAACGTATTGGCGATCAAAGAAGAGCTATAGTCAACAGCCGGTTATTATCTCAAAATACACTAGATGAAATTAGATTAGAAGTATCAAACATCTTACAGAATTCACAATCAGGGCTGCAACCAAATTTAATTACTGTTACTCAAAATAATACTCAATCTGGAAGAATGAAGTGGTCTGATGAAATTAATGAGAAAATCATTCAAATTTACCTTGAAGTTACCGACCTAGAAACCAATATGACAGCTTACCGACCAAAATTATATAGTAAATTTATAGACATATATCCACACTTATCATATTTATCTGAACAACGTATAGCAGATCAGAGACGAGTTGTAATGAAAAACAAAAAATATACCAAACTAATTCATGACATCAAAACTCAAATAAAAAGTTATAACCAACATAACAGCTTAGACATAGATGTCCAAACACTAACAGAAGTAGAACCCATAGAACCAACTAACATATGTGAATCAAGAGCAACAGATTCCGTCTCTGACGATAATGAACAATATGGTGGAGGAAATAGCTTAACCTTAGGGCAACCAAATCAATTTAACATTAATATCGAAAATATAAATTCTACATTTAACGAAGTATTATTACAATTTCAAAACACTAACCCGATATCAAGGCCATATATACCAAAACAAAAATTACATAAAACATTTAAATCAATTGTCCAACACATAAATAATAATATTTTACCTAAACATGTAAAACATGAGCAGACTTTTGAGGAGCTTCATACAATCATATACGTGGCTGCCTATACAGCAGCGTTGTGCAATGGATCCAAAATAGCAACTGTCGAAGCCAGAAATTACATTAAAAACAAACCCGTATGGCAGGTTCGTCTTGAGAAAAAAATACAAAAACTAAGAGTCGATATAGGTAGACTTACACAATACATAAACGGAAATAGGAATCCGAAAGTTAAAACTACTGTTGAAAAAATCCAAATTACCCATAAAGTACATGCTCAATACGACAATACAAACACCGAACTTATACATTACCTTGACACGTTGAAACAAAAATTAAGTGCAGCATCAAGTAGACTTCGCAGATACCTAACATGTACTATTCGTAAAACACAAAATAGTCAATTCCGAAACAATGAGAAACAATTTTACAGAAACTTACAGACTGACAATACTAATAAATATATTATGAATCAAACACCATCTTTGGATAGTTTGAGGAACTTTTGGGCCGACATCTGGGAAAAGCCCATAACACACAGTGAAGTCGTTAATGAAATGATTCCAGATGCCGACTTCAGTCCACCAGAGATGGAGTTTGACCATATTCCTGTAGAAACATTTATAAAAGTTATCAGACGGACACATAATTGGAAATCACCTGGTTCAGATAATATCCATAACTATTGGTACAAACATTTTACTATTACTTATCCCTATATACATAATCACCTCAACGCCTTTATTAACACCCCCCAACTAATTCCTCAGTTTGTGTCACACGGAATGACATATATGGTACCTAAAGACAATGATACAATAAACCCAGCCAAATATCGCCCTATAACTTGTCTACAAACTATTTATAAAATATTGACGGCTTGTATTAGTGATATTATTTACGAACATTTGTCAGAACATAACGTTATTACAGAAGAGCAAAAAGGATGTCGTAAAAATAGTCAGGGATGTAAGGAGCAGCTAACTATTGACGCAATTATAATGAATCACGCATTTAAAAAGAAGAGCAATATTTATACCATGTTTATAGACTACCGCAAAGCATACGACTCTGTCCCACATAGTTGGCTAATACACGTACTACACCGTTATAAAATACACCCAACAATTATATATTTTTTAAATTCAATCATGCAGACTTGGCAGACAGTACTTAAACTGAAACAAGGTGCAAAAACATTAACTACCGAACCAATTAAAATCATGCGTGGAATATTTCAGGGTGACGCGCTTAGCCCATTATGGTTTTGCTTAGCCTTAAATCCTCTATCTGAATTGCTCAATAAGACTAATCTAGGATACTGTTTAAAAACTGATGATACTACTTATTTTCTGTCTCACCTTATGTATATGGACGATATTAAACTTTTCGCCAGTGATAAAAATAATTTATTTCAGCTCGCCGACACAACAGAACAATTTTCTAATTATATACATATGGAGTTAGGAGTTGACAAGTGTAAAGTTTTATCAATAAATAAAGGAAAAATCGAACCTAATCATTATCTTTTAAATAACGGAGAAAATATTGAACCATTAAATGACAATAGTGCTTATAAATATTTAGGATTTCAGCAGTCGAGACAAATACAACACAGATTTATCAAATTAGAACTACGGAATAAATTTAAACACAGGTTAACTCTTATTTTAAAAACACACCTTGATTCATTGAATACAATAAAAGCTATCAATACATTTGCCATCCCTATATTGACATACTCATTTGGAATTATTAAGTGGTCACAGACAGATCTTAAGAATTTACAGAGACTTATCAATACCCATTTAACAAAATACAGAAAACACCATCCCAAAGCTTGTATCCAAAGACTCATATTACCGCGTCAAGAAGGAGGTAGAGGCATCATCAATATTCAAAATTTACACAACAAACAAATAACCAATCTCAGAAACTACTTTTTTGATAAATCTTTAAGCTCGCTTCTCCATAAGACAATAACATCCATGGATACAAGACTGACCACTCTTAATTTAAGCACTCGAGAAACACAACCTAATGAAAAACTAACTGCAATAGATGATACTGTTATGAAATGGGCTGAAAAATCAATCCACGGACGACATCACGGTGATCTTATTCAGTCACATATTGACAGAAAAAAATCCAATGAATGGTTAGTGAAAGGAAAACTATTCCCGGAGACCGAGGGATTTATGATCGCCATCCAAGATCAGGTGATACCGACGCGTAACTATATCAAATATATTATAAAAGACGCAACCCAAGTAACTGATCTTTGTCGACACTGCAACGCTGCTTCTGAAACAATACAACATATTACCGGTGCTTGTAAATCGTTAGCTCAAACAGACTACAAGCACCGGCACGATCAGGTAGCAGCGATTATCCACCAACATTTAGCGCATCAACATAAATTTATTGATAAAAAAGTACCTTATTATAAATATAAACCAGAAACTGTTTTAGAGAACCATAATTACAAGATTTATTGGGATAGAACTATAATCACAGATAAGACAATTCATTTTAATAGACCTGATATTACATTCTATAATAAAATTAACAAAATAGTTTTCCTAATTGATATAGCAGTACCTAATACCCATAATATCCAATCTACGGTATCAGACAAACTCACTAAATATCAAGACTTGGCGATAGAGCTTAAAACCCAATGGGGAGCAGAAACAGTACATATAGTCCCGATAATCATTTCTACTACGGGCGTCATACCTAAAAATTTATTAAATAGCTTACAAACACTTGACATTCCACCTTACATCTTAAACACATTACAACAAGCAATTATATTAAACACCTGTCGTATCACACGCAAATTCCTCTCATCATCTTCAGTTACAAATACATTTACCATAAATTAGTGTTAAATTTTATGATTCGTCCTTTTACACTTGGTTGTTTAAGCCCGTGTAATTGGTGTTTTTCCCTTTTTAGGAAGGAATCAATAAAACAAAAAAAATATAATAATAATAATAAATCTCTTTATTGTACACCATAAAACAAAAATGCAGAAAAAGTATATATTGAAATAATTCAAGTACAAAAGGCGGTCTTATCGCCATGGCGATCTCTGCCAGACAACCTTTGGGTAAAGGAGTGTTTTTTACGAAAAATATTTAAGGGTGCACGCAGCAATAAATAAATACGTAAGTGCATTTAAAAAATAGATATATACATAGATAAATACATATTTTAAATAATATCAGATATAAAGGAGAACAATGAAATTTAGACGTAGAATAAGACAACAGCTGTTACATAGACAGAGTTAAATAGTGGATTTTAACAGATTTTTTGAATGTTTGTAACGATTGAGACTTACGAATTGGTAAAGGTAGCGAATTCCATAGTCGAACTGCTTGTACGGTAAAAGATTTGGAGTAGAATGTGGAAGTGTGAGAGGGAGTTTCAAGTAAAAGATTATTGGTAGAACGTAAAGAAAGGTGATGAGAATCACAGAGAAAGGTAAACTGGCACTTTAAATAATCAGGCGTGGAAGGGAGAAAAAGAAGTTGATAGAGTAAGGATAGAATATGGGAATCACGGCGTAAACGTATAGGAAGCCATTTAAGCTGCCTTCGATAGTTTGACACATGGTCAAACTTACGAAGGCCAAAAATAAATCTGATACACAGATTCTGTAATCTCTCCAATTTATTTAAAAGCTCTTCACTAGTGTCAAGATAGCAGACATCTGCATAATCAAGTATAGGTAAGAGAATAGACTGTGCGAGCATAATCTTGGTTGCATAAGGCAGAAAATTGCCCAGTCTCCGAAGTGACGCAGCAGCACCAAACATCTTACGACTAAGTTGATTAATCTGCGGTCTCCAAGTTAAATGTTGATCAATATAAATTCCTAAGTTTTTGACGCAGTCTGTTCTGGGTATAGGAAGCCCGTCTAGCATGATAGTAGGAAGGTCAATCCAATTTATTTTTGCTAAAAGTCTAGTGCTACCAAAAACAATAGCTTGACTTTTTAAAGGATTCACTTTAATGCCATGAGACTTGCTCCAATCAGATAAGCAAGTGAGATCTGAATTTATTTTTATTATAGCTTCATTAAAATTCTCGGGTCTTGAATGGGAATATATCTGAAGGTCGTCAGCATAAAGGTGGAAGTGCGAGGAAAGATTTGAGGTAATTGAATTTATAAAAATTGCAAAGAGCAAGGGAGATAGCACTCCACCTTGTGGCACACCAGAATTAATGTTAAGCCAAGATGACGAAGAATCGTCAAGCTTTATGCGTTGTTGTCGTCCGAGCAAATAGCTGCTAAACCAAGAAATAACTTCAGGAGAAATAGCGAGAGAACTTAGAGTATGCAAAAGTATGTCGAAGTCAACACAATTAAACGCATTGCTGAAATCAAGCAATACCATCAAAGTCAGCTGCCTATTCTCCATATTTCGTCGGATGTCGTCAGTTATTTTTACCAATGCAGTTGCCGTGCTGTGGCCGGCGCGGAAACCGGATTGAAATGGGTTTAGCAGGTTATTATTTAGGAGAAAAAGATTTAATTGTTGGTTAGTAAGTTTTTCAAAAGCTTTTGATAGAAAGGGTAATATAGAAATTGGACGGTAGTCAGAAGGTGAAACCGGGTTTGATTTTTTGGGTAAAAGTAGGACTTCTGCATTTTTCCATGCATTTGGAAAAATGCCGGACGAGATAGAGGAATTAAAGATAAAGGTTATGTAAGGAAGTATTATGTCTAAGATAGGGATAATCATTTTCCGGCCAATGCCATCACAGCCAACTGCATTGGAGGTAATTGACAATATGCATTTTCTAACAGTGTTATCTGTGAAAGAGTTGTAGGCAAAATTATCTATATGGGGACAGGGTAAAGCAGATAATGACTGTAATGTGGCATTCTTAACTTGAGCATCGATAGACACAGGTGATGTAAAGTGTTTGTTTAACGAATTAAGATCAACATTGTTTGAAGACGCAGTAGGAATCAACCTGCACGCACCCAAAGATCGCAGAAATTTCCAGAGCTTAGCGGGGTCCGTCTCGTTCGATATAACATCATGAATGTATCGTTTACGAGAATCCCTGCACTTTCTGTTGCAGAGATTACGGACAATCCTAAAACGTTCTCTGTTTACATCCGATGGGTCCAACTTGAATTTTGACCTTAAGTGATTTCTTTTCGCTTGCAAACGCTTAATATCCTCAGTTAGCCAGGGTGCAGGTTGGTGCCGAACTCGTAAAGGACGAAGAGGTGCGTGCCGATCATATAGATCTGTGATTAGGGCATTAAAAAGAGACAACTGCTCATCCGGTGTCTTGCCCGTTGCAATAATGGACCAATCCATCTTTTCTGCATCACTTAGTAACCTATCAACCTTTATACCTCCAAAATGACGTTGTAAAATGACTTTCGACTTACGTTTAGGTGGGCGAATTTTGTATGTAACATAAATGAGATCGTGATATGAAAACCCATCGGCAGTAAATTGACCGTGATTCTCAACGTGTTCGAGTGAAGAAACGATCATGAGGTCAAGCAGAGACGGCACACAGTTAGGAAAGAAGTGAGTGGCGGAAAGTGGCAGAATGTGCAGGTTTGATGCCGTAGTAATAGAACGTAAGCAGTCACTTCGCCAATCGTTTTTTAGCATGCACGTATTGAAATCGCCCATGATGATCGTATTATTATATATAGGCACATTCTCTTCGAGTATTTGTTCAAGACAGGAAAAATAATTAATGGAAAGAGAGGGGCTATAGAACACACCGAGAAGTAATTTAGAGTGTGATAAACGAATTTCTAAAAAAAGATACTCTGCTCCGTCGGTTTGCGGTGACACTTGTACAATAGAGAAAGGGATATGTGATTGTAGGTATATGGCAACGCCACCACCATTGCGTCCCGTGCGGTCATTACGTATCAGCTGGTAGCCTGGTATATCATAGGATATTGTTGGGTGACATGGTTTGAACCAAGTCTCCGATATTAAGATAGCCTGTATGTTTGTGTTAGTAAAAGTGGATAGCATGTCATTATAGTGGGCCGGTACGCTCTGTGCGTTTATGTGAACTATGTTGAAGTGTTTAGAAAGGCTAAAGGTTGAGTTGAGATTATTATGCAGACAAGGAAGGCTATGGAAGCTGTCGTCGCTAAGTTCTTCAGAAGAGGGTGATACTGATAAAAAACTGTCATCTAAATTATTATTAATATTATTCATAAATATATAATATATATATATAATAGATATAAAATAAAATAAAATTTAATATAAAATAATTAAAATTTACTAAAATAAAAATATAATGTTAAAATATAATTTATTTTACGCATCCCAACCCGCCAGCTTCTGAGAGTAATAGATCTAAGTTAGTAACATAACTATAAATACATTAAAGACCAATCGCCAGAGTTAGTTAACACAATATATCAGCATAAAAATCAATAACAAATAAAAATAAATCAACCAATCATGGGGCACAACTACGTTATATACAAAAAAGAAATTTTATAGAAAACATTAAAACTATTATCTTAGTATGCACATGTAACCAAACCCAAAAGCTGTTGTAGTCATTGGACTTGTTCAATGTTTGCCATAATATGGATGTAGAAGTGCTACAGAATACTAATACTATTTTTAACAATTAGTGCAAATAATGCCATTTCAAAAGTAGTAATATTAACAACAATATAATGACATGAGATTATAGATATTGTGATTCATGCAAGCTAATAAAATATTATTATATAAGCCTCATGATAATTCACAATTCCTCAAAAAAAAAAAAAAAAAGTCACGGCAATTATCATAAAAATGATGAGTACATAATTAAATAATAAGCAGACAATATAAGGTGTGAAAGATGTAAATAAATAAATTGCCGTGATCCGTGACAAGACAAAAGGTTTGTTATGTACGTTATACGTTTGTACGTAGAAAAGCAAAATAAAAGACATCTAGGTTATTTCCATATACGCACATAATAGTTTTTGAGACAATTTTATATAAAGAAAAAATAAACTGTGAATAAACTGATAGTAGGAACTAATATTGACACACAATTCATCAATAAAATATCTAACTACCTATAAACATTTGGAACATAAAAACATAAAAAATAGAAACGTAAACAAGGATACGCAAGTGCAGTTAATGTTCGACTCACTTTTTTAGTTGTGCTTGCCGCTTGGTGCGTGAAGTTGATGTTTTGGCGTCTTCAGTTGATTTTAATTGTGTAGAAGTGGCAGTGTCTGTAGCAGAAGAAGGCGCTCCGATTTGAAGGTTGTTTATGGCTTCGAGCTCAATTGAGGACTCGACACGATGACGCGTACCATCCGGGGTCATAATATAAATGTGACCCATCTTTGTCCAGCATTTGTTAATGCCCCAACGCTGCCTGGCTTGAAGAAATACTTTGTGGCGCGTCGGTGTTAAATATTCAGACAGAGTAATGCCAGAGTTCTTCAGCTTCGTTTTATTTTGCCATATCACATTGCGCATTTCAGAATCAGTGAACTTTATAATTATAGGCCGTGGTTTACTATTGGAGTTAGTTGAAGGCCTACCTAAACGAAAACAATTGTTTATATATGAAAGATTAAAGTTCGGCACCTGTAATTTATCCACTATGATATTGGATAGCTTGGTCTTAATGACTTCCGACTGCTCTTCTTTTATACCATGAAAAAGAAGCATTTTTCTGCGCCTTAACATTTCCTGCCTGTCCATTTCTTTGCTTAGGAAAGTGATTTGTTGTTGTAAAGTGTTAAGTGCAGTGGTGATGAAGTTTCGGAAAGCGTTAAATTCGGCTGCCAGTGATGATGTAGTGCTTCTTGATGGGGAATTGCTTCTTAACTCCTGGTGAAACACTTTCATAGTGGCGTAAAAAGTTTCTGCAAGTGCTGCATGAGATTCTTGGATTTTACTGAGCGTTGGCTCCATTTCTTCGGCGATAGTACAGGTAAGTAGTAAGAAATTTATATTAGGATAGTTAGCTGGTGGATAGAGGGACTTAAATTACTGACATATAATTTAAATATATATAAGAATGTAATTAAAAATAATTAAAGTTTAGGAGCGTCGAAAAATACGTTACGCACTTATTCACCGCTACCCACCAATTTCAATTCTCTAAAAACTAAACCACTAGCTTAAAAAATTTGAAAAAAATCATGATGGTAGGAAATATATCGAACTAATTATGAA
>DWAC01000029.1:0-10397 GCA_018237905.1 Curetis bulis | reverse complement strand
ACCGCAAACATACAACGAAATTCAAAAACGTACCAACAGATAGCCCACCCTGTAACACTCAAGCCTAAATGAATGATTTTCTAGGTAATGTAGACATTGTAATATATTGCAATCTAGAAAGCAATACACGATATTAAGTCGATGATCATATTGTAACAGAATGCCTGATTATAAACTCATACAAGCGAATTAATAAAACAATTTTGATTGAAGCACAGAAACATTTTTGAAGACATTTTGTAAAAACTATCGATCGGTATACAAACCCATTATAAATGGAGAAGTTGTAAGCCGTGATGTTCAACAGCGGCACTTGATGCGCAGAGTGGCGCAGCACAGCTGCTGCAAAACTGTTGACAGCACCAGCGCCGCTGCCCACAGACGTGCACAGCACTACGCAGCAGGATATTAGTGCTCGACGAGACGTCCGCTCCATGACTGAAACAAGGTATCATTTAAGGCGTGTCCAAGGCCAGCTTTTTATAGATTTTTGTTTAGAAAAGGCATTGGGGTAAGAATAATTTGATTTCTACACACCAGCTCTAAGGTGCCAATGCGTTATCAACATTTAGCAAGTAATTTTATCATATTTAGTTTCTTCGGCTTGAAAGAGTTGTCAATGCTTTGGCTTTTATCAAGGCACTTTTAAAGGATTGGTAGAAGGTAAGGGAAGATACGGGAACATTAGGTAGGATTGGAGGGAAGGAGGACAGGACAGTTGAGTCTCCAGAACTCTAACACATCGCACAAAATGCAGCAGTGTTATCTGATTCTCAAGGGTGGTACATCCCTGGAGGAACCGGCTCATTTCGTGATATTATAAGTACCAAAAGAAGCAGTAATTATAATAAAAGTACCCTTCCCATTTATTGGCTTTACATTATTGTAATGCAGATTGCAAATACTTTTAAAAGCATTGGTAGTCAAAAATACGGAAAAACCAACAAAACATTAAACAAACTTTCACAATTACAACACTATAAAGTAGTTAAGGAATTAAACAAACAATCTAAATTGTAGCTATTTACGTAATAGATAACAAAAATGTCTCAGAATCAACGTGGTTTCTCACAATGATAATATAAAAACACCACTCCGTACTGTAAGTGAGAGCGCCGGAGGAAAATCCTTTCTTTTACCTCGCACCCCACCTAATAGTCCTGTGGTTCCCTCACCTTGAATTCTCCTTTATCTTTCCGGGTTCTTTTTCCGGTATCTTTTACGTGAAAAAAATCAAAGTAAAAGAGAAAAATAGAAAGAAAAAATACCTACGTAATCTTTTACGAGCCGGATTGTAATACTGAGTTGTTCTCTTTATTACAATATCGATAGCCATATCTTTTAACTTTACAAGAAAGTTTTTAACTGGTTTCTTTGTTCATCCAAAGAAACAAAGAAAAAGAAAAAAAATACATAATCTCTAATGAAGTTGTTCTCTTTATTACATTTTGGAATTGGATTTTCGATAGGGATCTCATTTATCTTTGTATGAAAGAATTTAACTTTTTTCTTTGTTCATCCAAAGAAGAAAAAAAGAGAAAAATACAAAGAAAAAAACTTACATAATCGCTAACGAACTTGATGTTCTTTTATTACATTCCGGGATTGCATTTTCGATAGCCACCTCTTTTAACTTTGTACCAAAGTTTGACTACTTTCTTTGATTTTGAAAGAAACTAAATTGTGTGGTTTTATGAAACCATACCACGACTTTTACCTCGCCGCTATATCAGCCTTTGCTGCTCTGACGAGCGCAGAATACAGACGAAACAGTTTGAGACGATGTAATTTATTACAAGTGAAACTTGTATGTCTCACTTTAAAAAGAGAGAAATAGCTACTTACATAATCTCTTATAAGCTTTTCCTTTTATAACATTTCGAGATTTGATTCCCGATCGCTATCTCTTATAACTTTGCATGTGACTTACATGCAAAGATTAACTTTTTTTTATTATCCAAAGAAATAAAGAAAAAGAGACAAAATACTCACACAATCTCTTACAAGCTGGTTGTTCCCTTTGTTCTCTCTCCGAATTGGATTCCAAACCGCTACTTCTTTTCAACATAGGCTGGAAGGTATCAGAATCTCGTCTCCTCATGACCTCCTTCCTGCCATAGCCTTCGGAGATTCTTATCCTGACTTCCTGCTGTTCTATAACATCTGTCAGATCTTCTCTGAAGTCTGATCCATCGAACCAGCACATTATTTTGGCTGCTTCCTGGAAATAATTTTTCGGAAATTAAGGGCTGAATTAGATTAAACGCCTAAAGTTTTGATCTCTCTAAACAGCCAAAATAAACGGGATTGAAGAAGAGAAGCTTCACATAATTTATCGGCTCTCTGGCTTACCACTTAATTAAATACATTTCGTTAATTAGCACCCATAACACAAGTTCTAATGTTTACTTGGCTGGATTCCTGAGTGTGACCTAATTAGATTAGTTAAGAAATTCAAATTCAAATTCAAATTCATTTATTTGCTATTAATATGGGTACAGTCAGGTGTTATGTTACAATATGTTTAGATCTTCCATATTAGCCATTTTGGCATGCAAAATTTAAAATTGTCATAATTTATGTGGAAACATTATTATTATTGTTATTAAATATTAGTGTTCAGTTATAATTCATCTGTCATCTATTTTACTATATTCTAAATTAATAATTTTTACAATATTATATTATGTCAGAAGTTAAATAAAAATTATAGTTTGTCGTTTAGATATTCGTCAATAGTGTAATAACATTTGCTAGTTAATAATTTATACATTGCACTTTTAAATTGGTTAATAGGCAAGTCTTTAATTGTATTCGGTAATTTATTAAACATCCTTATTGACATTATATAACAATTTTTTTTATATATTTTACAGATATGAACAATGATAGACATGATGATTTATATCTGGATGTTTATTGATGTGTTGAATATTTAATCTAATTTAATCTAATTTTGTTTAATTGTTATTTTGTATCCTGTCCTTCTTGCCATTTTTAGTACCAAATTATTAGTAAATATGACAGATTATTTTACTCCACCGCTGGAAGATGGTTACGGCTACTCAAGTAAAACATCTAAACTGAAGCGAAACCATGACCGTACACAGGACGGTCAGAATGCTATATCGAATGCTCATCCCAGTCGTGCGAGCCAGAGGAGTCGTTACACAAATCGATCTCGATCACGAAGTACATCACCATATAGCGGACGTACTTATAACGAATCTTTGCCTAGACGAAAAGTCTCTCGTCGAAACTATACACAATCTAAGGCCAGAAAACTTCGCACCAGTAGTAGTAGTAGTAGTAGTACCTCTACATCCAGCTCTTCATCTCATTCGCAAAGATTACAATCTGTAAGACACGATAAAGCGAAATCCAAAGTGCGTAGTCATAAACGTCAATCCAATGATATTGATAGATTAATAGGTGCACTCTGTAAACGTGAAGAGAATGCTTTTATGAGCGCTCGGGACGTTATACCCAATTTTGACCCTGCGAATACAAATCAAACAATGCAATCATGGCTAAAGAAAATTAACGAGACTGCTCAGATTTACAACTGGAACGAAAAAGCAATCATTTATAATGCTTTACCTAAATTAAGTGGCTTAGCTCGACAATGGTATGAAAGCTTATCAACCATGAATCTCACCTGGAATAAATGGCAGCGAAAGCTTTTGAAAAGCTTTCCAGATAATCGAAACTACGCCGATAGACTCACGGAAATGCTGGAAAGAAAAAGTAAGAAGGACGAGACATTAGAGGAATATTTCTATGATAAAGTAAGACTCGTCAGACTTTGTAATATTAGAGGCAAAAATGCTGTAGATTGCGTACTCCAAGGAATTTATGAGAATAACATAAAATTAAATGCACAAGGATTAAACTTTCAGCATACAAATAAACTACTCGAATACCTACGTAGTATTAATATTAGAAACACATCTATCACAAGGAAAAATATTCAAACGAGAAGGATTAACACTTTTAGGACTCCTCTAAATGGTACAAACATTAATTTAACACAAAGAACTCGATGTTACAATTGTTCAGAGTTTGGTCATGTAGCTCCGGTATGCCCGAAAGAAATACTTAAATGTGCGAAGTGTCATAAATATGGTCATATAACCGATAATTGCAAAATAAAGTCTAGATTCACTGTTGCGGAAACATCTACTTCCAATAAGACTAATAAAGTTCTACTAATAAAAAGCAATAAAAACTCCAACGAAATTTACATAAAGTCAATAAAGCTGAACGGTATGATAAAGACAGCATTCATAGATTTTGGCAGTGAATGTACACTGATTAAGGAAAGTACCTCTAAAGAGTTAAATATAGACATATCAACTGAAAACTTACCCACACTAAAAGGATTCGGATCGGGTGCTGTGTATCCACTCGGTTTGATATCAGTTGAAATTACAGTAGATTTTGTAACCACAAATATAGACGCATACATCGTTAAGGATGATTTTGTTAATACAGACGTTCTTATTGGTCAGAACCTGACAGAGCTGCCAGAAGTATTGGTTTTTAAAACGAACGTTAGCCTAACCCTGTACTCTGCGAATTCCGAAATTGAGAAGGCAAAGGTGTATGTAGAAATAGATATAACGTTGCAAGAAGGCATTGCAGCTATAAACGTTTACGTAGAAAATAGTTTTACTGGTCTCATTTATTTACCAGGAAACTCAAATCTAAAAGTTGCGGAAGAATTAATAATAATACCGGGAATTTACATGATCACAGATGGTAAAAGCAAAATATTAGTAATAAATATCTCGGGGAAGACAAATGCCACTAAGAAAGGGAGACTCATAGCACGAGGAAATTTGTTGCCAATATCTCATAATATATATAGTGACATTACTACAACAGGTGACCTTCTTGTGAGAAAATTGACATCTGATGAAGGTATGTCTAATGACCGTGAACCACTCACTATCGATATGCTAAACGTTGGAGAACTTGTCTCTTGTGAACATAAACAAAAACTTCTTAACTTGGTAAATGAATATAGAGACTGCTTTGCTCTCAATATGAGTGAATTAGGGACATGTACTATTTCAGAAATGCAGATTATGTTGACTGATAACTCTCCTGTATCTTACAAGCCTTACAGATTACCCTTTAGTGAGAGACAGATAGTTCGAGATTTAATTAACACACTCCTGGAAACCAATATAATTAGAGAATCAAATTCTTCGTATGCGAGTCCGATAGTCTTAGTTAAGAAGAAAAACAACGAATACCGCTTGTGCGTAGATTATCGCGCACTTAATAAAAAAACCATTAAAGACTCTTATCCTATGCCAATAATAGATGACCAATTGGATAGACTAAATGGCAAAAAGTTTTTTACGAGCTTGGATCTAAAATCTGGATATTACCAGATACCGATGTCGGCAGACTCAATGCATTTAACTGCATTTGTAACACCTGATGGTCATTTTGAATATACAAGGATGCCATTTGGCCTAGTTAATGCACCGGCAGTTTTTCAACATATGATAAACAAAACATTAGGAAAAGATAGATTTGACTTAGCTTTGCCATATATGGATGATATTCTTACACCATCGGCCACAGTAGAGGAAGGATTAGAAAAACTGGCTAAAATCCTAATTTGCCTGCGAAAATCTGGTCTAACACTTAATATAGAAAAGTGTTATTTTTTTGAGACTCAGTTAAATTACTTAGGATATGAAATTTCTGAAAGTGGTCTTAGACCGGGACAGAAAAAGATAGATGCAGTTGCATCATTCCCGACACCATCTAATATACATCAAGTACGTCAATTCATAGGACTCGCAAGCTTTTTCAGAAGATTCATACCGAATTTTGCGAGTTTAGCTAAACCGTTAACGCATCTTACAAAAATGAACGTTACATGGGAGTGGAGTAAACCCCAAGAAGAAGCTTTCAAAATTATAAGAGAAAAGTTAGTCGAACGCCCTATATTAGCTCTATATGATCCAAATTATATTACAGAAGTCCATTGTGATGCCAGCAAAATGGGTCTTGGCGGAATTCTACTACAAAAGTCGGATATAAAATCTCCACCTCGTGCAGTGGCATATTTTAGCAAACAAACCACGAAAGAGGAAGAGTTTCTACATTCGTACGAGCTGGAAACGCTCGCTGTTGTGTTATCACTTAAGAAGTTTAGGGTTTACCTAATTGGTATCCCCTTTAAAGTGTTTACGGACTGTAATGCATTAAGAACCACTCTCACTAAAAGAGATCTAATGCCACGAATTGCACGCTGGTGGCTCATTTTACAAGAGTATAACTTTACTATAGAATATAGGCCAGGTGATAATATGAAACACGTTGACGCTTTAAGCAGAAACCCAATTATTCAAAAAGATCACCTAGACTTAGAGGATGGACGAGAATTTGAAATTATGAAAATTAATACATCTGATTGGCTACAAACTGTCCAAATGTCGGACCCAAAATTACAACACATAAAAACAATTCTAGAGAGCAATGAGGTGGAAATAAAAGATATACTATTAAATTTCATATTAAAAGACGATAAAATCTACAGGAAAATAGGCAGCCAGACTAAATGGGTAGTGCCTTATGGAGCACGTTGGCGTATATGTCAGTTATGCCACGATGAAGCAGGGCATTTTGCCTTTGAGAAAACTTTTGATAAAATAAAGCAAAACTATTGGTTTCCCAAAATGAAACGATTCGTGCAAAAATACGTAGGAGCATGCCTTAAATGCGCATACAATAAAACTGCGCCATCTAAAGCTACCGGTTATCTTCACCCTATACCCAAAGGCGACGTGCCTTTTCACACCCTGCATATGGATCACTTAGGACCATTCATAAGAAGTCAAAGACGTAACTCTTATATTCTCAATATTATTGATGGCTACAGTAAATTTATTTTTATTAAACCCGTCGCAAACCTAAAGACAAAGACAACTATAAAGGTCCTGGAAGAGTTGTTTAATATAATAGGTAGCCCCTCAATCATAATTACTGATCGAGGTACAAGTTTTACTTCAACATCATTTCAAAGCTTCGTAAGAAATATAGGAGCCAAGCATATTTTAAACGCTGTGGCTACTCCACGCGCTAATGGTCAAATAGAACGGTACAACCGTACAATTCTACAATCACTAGCTGCCTCCAACCACGATCAGGATGAACGTAACTGGGATTCATGTGTTGGTAAACTACAATGGAGCCTGAACAATACCATAAACAAAACAACGTCGAAGTCACCGTCAGAAATCATATTCGGACGACGGACAGTTAATCCTGCGGAAGGACAAGTTATGAATCAAATTCTTGATAGTGAAGAAGCTTTAGAAACATTCGCGTCGAGAGATAAAATACGTGACATTGCATGTACAAATACAGAAAAAAACCAAAGATATATGAAGAAACAATTTGATAACCATAGAGCTCCTACTAAGTTTTTTAATTTAAATGATTTAGTAATGATTCCTAACCATCATAATCCAGCAAATGGAAAAAGTAAAAAATTGTATCCCAAATTTCGAGGTCCATTTAAAATTACTGCTGTCCTTAATAATGATCGATATGAGATTTCTAGCATAAAAGGCCATTCTAAACGAGCCTATAAGAGTATATATCCAGCAGATCAATTAAAGAGATGGATAACGTTCCTTCCTGATAAAGAAAGTGAGGCAGAAAGCGAAAACATAGAATGATCTTCCTTCTCCTTCCATATCCTTTTCCTTTTTTTTTATTATTTTTTCAGTGATCAGGAATAAACAAATAAGAGTACTAGTTTGAAAAACAAATCATTTTGAAGACTGATCAGCAATTATAATTAAAGTAAGAATTGTTCACTTTATATATAACCTAATGAAGAATACTATGACCGCGAGTAATTCAAAGCGGCAGTCGTACTTGAATATATCGGCAGACCGTAAGGGTACAAGCGGCTTGTGACCGTGAGTACTTCAAAGCGGCAGTCGTACTTGAATATATCGGCAGACCGTAAGGGTACAAGCGGCCTGTGACCGTGAGTACTTCAAAGCGGCAGTCGTACTTGATTAAATCGGCAGACCGTATGGGTACAAGCGGCCTGTGACCGTGAGTACTTCAAAGCGGCAGTCGTACTTGAATATATCGACAGACCGTAAGAGTACAAGCGGCTTGTGACCGTGAGTACTTCAAAGCGGCAGTCATTCTTGAATTTATCAAGAGCCCGTACGTACACACTGTTTCAAAGTGGTAGTCGTTAAAGTTATTGACAGGATGTAGTGGGTTGATAATGGAGAAGATTACAGAATATTGAAACATGAATAGAACAAATCTGGATATATGACATACCGAATAAGTAGAAGAAGGAATAGATAACTTTAGCATGACCTAGTGATTAGATTTCCGCAATATTAATTTTAGATAAACAAAGATCTCACTGAACACCAAATAAAATTTGAAAAATTTATATTCCATTGGCAATATATTGTAACAGAAGTTATCAGTATCGCAAATAATTTAGATATCAATGATACATCATGCCTTACATTTCAATCTTGCAAGATTTATTTCAATTTTTATAAATATATTTATTTTCAGGTGCTGAAACTGATTTTATAATCAATTTAACAAAATACGGACCAATTTTCATTCGAACTGGAGCAAATATAATTAATATGCTGCAAAAATTAAAGAATGGAACACTTGATCAAGATGGAGATATTTTGGTATCACAATCAAGAGCTATCGCGATGAAATTACTTCAAAACAAGCTATAGATATCCTGATTGAAATATTATTCTCATTGCATTTATTGTTATTAGTCACTTGTATATTATTTTTTTATACAACTTCTCGTTAATGGTTACATAGTATAACTTATTTTATTGTACAACATATTAATTATTTATACTTTTTAAACAATATTAGCAAGATACTTTTGTATAGAAAAGGCACAAATCGGTCAAATGGACGGAAAGGAATGAGGACATTCCTCTTTCAGGACGGCCGTCTGTTAGGTTTTAATATCTGTAAAAGTAGTCTGTACTATGTGCAAACTGCTCTGTGGCGCGCACTTACGTAATTTCCTTTCGAACAAAAGGAGGATAAAGGGGGGGTCTTAGCGAGTGGTAGATGCAAAGGATGGCATTCAAGCGGTGACCACGAGAACGAGCGGAAGAACCCAAAGGAACAAGAGTGTGCCCAAATTATTAGACATTATATTTTAGTAGGCTTCAAATATTGTAAGTACATTAAAATTATTAAATATTCTAAGTAGTAGAAACAGCCGTTTTGTAACCATTATGTATACAATCTTTACTTTAAATTTAAAATAATATTTCAGCTTCAAGTAAATCTGTATTTGTGAAATTATTTAATAAATGTATAGTCGTATATCTGCTTTTAATTTACCTTCACTAGTTCTTATTTATTAGATTTCTTATTTAAGCAATAATTCTTACACATTCATACATACCTACATCCCGAGCTAATAAGCGTGTTAAAAATAGAGCCTTTTAAAGGGGTGAACTATTATAATCTGTTAGTAACAATTTAATTGAATTTAACTTTATATTTTACCAAAAGAGTGTGAGGAAGAATATGAGAAAATATCAGAAATCATTATTACCTCTACAGAAAGGATGTTTCTAGTGCTATCTTGTGATACGCGCGATGAATAAAGCCGAGCCAGTAAAGTATATCAACATGTCCTCTTTTTCTATTTACAGTCTTTCAATTCTGGTTTCAGGTGCGATTTTGGCTTCACCGGTCACTGAAGACATAAGGTCGGTCCTGCACGCGATGATCAGCAAGTACGACCTAGGCTACGTATACACGGGCCTGCACGCAACTTTCGCCAGAGGAGAATATTTTACTATTGATGGTTTGTTTTACAAAGCTGTTTCTCGTAATCCATCAGCGTTGATCCCAGTAACCAGTACACCCGCATAACAAGTTCAAATTCAACATTATATACTTCAACCGTACTGCTGAAAGACTACCTTTTATAAGGGATGTTCGACCGTAGGTATCTTTTGTGCCATCATTACTCCTGGTGCCTCCGTGCTTCTTTGAGCATCAAAGTCTTTTCATTTTTTAACCAGTGCATCACATTCACACAACAGTAGAGCTGCATGGAATCTGTTAATTTTGTAAAATCTTTAATTATCACTTGGAACAATTTTAATTCCGTTTAGTCGTTCTTCTGAGCCTCTACATAATTATCGAGCGTTGTTCATAAGAAGACAAAAGTAAATTGATGCTGACCTTAACTTTATTGTTTTAGGGATACCGTTACATAGCTTACCGGAGGGTAATATTTGGCAGCCAGGCGGACTCAACTATTCCACAGAAATAGACCACTGTCTCGTCACTGCTTATAATGGGCTGGCCAACGCCGACTGTAGAGACGC
>DWAC01000028.1:0-10776 GCA_018237905.1 Curetis bulis | reverse complement strand
TAGAATCAGGGTATTTTAGCTAAAGTAATTAAATAAATAAGTAAGATCTAATACCTTTTTCTCATAAAGTATTATTGCGATTTGGTGAGTCTACTGTATTTTAGACATAAAGGCGGGCTGCGATTTATGCCCAAAATGCAATACTATTTTATGCGTAAGCATACGCGTAATGGTCGCTTACTGTTGGCCTCATTAACAAGCTTCAAGTTGTTCAATGTGCTATGAAAAAAGCTATGTTTAGTGTTTCTCTACGAGATAAAATTCAAAATTAAAAAATCCGGAGAAGAACTCGAGTAACGGCAGGCTACGTTGTACAAATAACCGACGCCAGATGAGGAAATAAGTCTTTCTCGTGAGACCACGAACTGAAGAGCGAAGCGATGAAAGGGTAAACAAAAGATGGACTGAAAATCTAGTCAGAGAAGGAGAAGCTTGTGGAATGTGGATGCACCGCCCAGGACCGCGAATTTCGGCGACAGGTGGCACAGGCCTATATACAACAATGGACGTCGCTAGACTAAATGGATGGATAGATACGCAAAATAATGGGCCTATAATCCAGGATGACATAAGGTGAACAATTATTATCGATTGCCTACCATTATGCGCAGACGTTCGACTTAACATTTACAGTTACACGCGCGGCTGAAATAGTGCAATAAACGTTGAGGGTCCACATTTATTGCACTATTGCAAGGTTGCGCGCGGAACTCGTTTATAACTCGCGATGCTATTCATTAGATACGAAGACTAGTATTCGGTGAAACAATGGAAGGAATTGGAAAAGACTGGTAAAAAATATTCAAGTATTCGTTTTTTTTATCATTATTTTTATGACATTGAACATAAAGTTAACATATATTTATCACTAATAAGTTAAATCCATAAGTTTATATGTTAGTTTTCAAAATCGCTTTTCAAAATAATTTTCAGTAAGAAGAATAGCTTTATTCTTGATACTACTAAATTCTAAATATATTGGTGGTTTTATTCATAAAAGAAATCAGGTATTTCAAATTAGGAGCTAAAATCATTTTTCGAAGAAAACTTCAGTTATTTTCGCACATCGATACTTGTAATATACCTGATACTGTACAAGTTTAAGAAAGCTTTAAAAAAAAGAATGACTCGAATTTATTGTCTTGAATCTGCGCTCTAGAACTGGTAAATCAGCTACTAGTATGAGCTAATTAATTGTCAAAATTGACTTGACTTCAGGAAAATCATTAAAATACAACCTGCATGACATTGTAGACAGCGCAGAGTTGACACCCACGAGCTTTCTTTACAATAACACCCGAAAGTTTTATTGCTGTTTTATAATATTAAAATACAACCTGCATGACATTGTAAACAGCGCAGAGTTGATACCCACGAGCTTTCTTTACAATAACACCCGAAAGTTTTATTGCTGTTTTATAATATTAAATGCGATAAGTTAAAATGTATTAAAAGTTTATAGACTATTGACTAGATGGCCATTTACCTATAACTATATATAAATATATATATTATATATTGTTAGGAGTTTCAATGATTTTAGTGTAGATGGTGGGAGAGAGAGGCTCCTAGAGGGTATAAATACCGAGCATTTGTTAAGAAATGTCACTTTTTGCGTTAGATTCGGTTATAGTGCGGAAGCTCTGCTAGTTTGTCTGTCGGTGTGATTTGTATTGAATCGTGAGTGCTATTTAGTTTTGTTAAAAATTGTGTTCAATGTTATTAATGCGTGTTCTCACTAAATAATTGTTAAAATCGAATAAAAACTATTGATTGTAATAAATTTGTTATTTTTTTTTAAATACTTTGTGTTTAGATTCCTAAAATCAGAAGTGGGATAGCTTATCCCTCTTTGGGAATCTAATCCATGTGCCAAGACCGTTTTGCATTTTCCTACAACAAAGGAATACATTGAACGTAATATTTAACTACCGTCAGATATTTTTTTTCCTTTGTTTTTATTTTTTCTTTGTCTTTAAGTTTGTTGTTTTCGTGTAAGTTTTGCGATTTGATATTTTGTAAATTACAATGAAACCGCGTAGATCACGAGACAAATCACGCCGGCATAGCCATATGCGTTATTATCACAAAGACACGTCGCGTAGCGTATCTCGAGAGCGTTCTCGTACCAATTCGGCTTCACGTTCAAGACATAGTCCAACACGTTGCCGCTTGCGCAGTCGTACACGTACACCCCCTTTGTTTCGACATAAATCGCGAATAAATAAGCGTTCGGATTCGCGCGGTCGTTCACACATACTTTTAGACGGCGATTCACGGTTACGCTCGCGCCATTCGTGTTCGCGGTCACAACGTAGGCGGGTTTCGGAATCGCAAACCAGACGTTCAACCCTTGATAATACTTTAGACACTATTTTGACACGTCTCGATGCAATCGAAAGTAACTCTGCTTCAACATCTTTGAAGGAACAACCTGAAAGCAATGTTCCTAATCCTACACAGGTTATTGTTGATGCGATTCAGTCAATAATTCCGAAACGTTCCCAAAATTATTACATTTCTAACTTCGACCCATCCATACACGATATCGATATATGGTGTGATGAGGTTGACCGAGCGCAATCATCAAATCAATGGGATGACGATGAATGCTTATCGCGAGTAGCTAACTGCCTTAAAGGTGACGCTAGGACGTGGCTCAACGAGTGGGTCACTTGTGACAGGACGTGGAGTAGTTTTAAGCGTGAGTTTAAGCCTTTGTGTTCAAAGAAGCTAGACTATGCGACGATTTTATTTGATACGATGAACACTAATTCCGATAAATATTCAACTTATAGTGAATACGCACGGCGTACTATTTTAAGGTTGCGAATAGTTAAAGGACTAAGTGACGAATTACTGACTCTCATCGTTATCAGAGGTATAAACGACGCACACGTGCGAGCTGCCGCGGCTAACGCGAACTTGTCACCCGACAATATTGTTTCGTTTTTATCGATTTATCAGAAACCAAAACAGGATAAATTACAGGTTAAAGGTCAATCGTTTAATGGAAAAAGACGTTTGAACGAATCTTCCTATGTACGGTCTATTCGTCCAGTTAAATGTTTTATTTGTAATCAAACTGGACATAAGAGTTTTCATTGTCCAAAATCTAATACGCCTGCCAATCAATCGTTCGACTCTAATAAAACGTGTACATTTTGTAAAAAGACTGGTCACCTAGAAAATGCCTGTTTCGCTAAAAGTAGATCACAGCCGCAGAAGCGTAATGTTAATCTTTGTAAAGAATATGGCTCTAATAAAATTATTAATCGTGACATAACTACTGCAGTAGTGCAAGGCATACCAATTGACGTTTTAATCGATAGTGGTGCTCTCGGCGTATCCTTAATTTCTTCAGATGTTTTAAAATATTTTTCATATAGCTTAAAACCAATTAAACGTACTCTGAAGGGATTAAGTGACCATGAAATATTAGTTAATTCGTATGTTACACTCACGATTGAGTTTAACGATATCTCGATAGAAGCGGATTTGGTAGTGGTGCCGTCACTTTATATGTCTACTTCAATCATAGTAGGCACTGACGTTTTAAACCGAAAAGGCATAACTTACATTAGAACAAGGGAAAGGCAGTATATTACGCACACCCCCGGACATGTTTTTAACGTTAATACTGTCGATAACTCTAGTGAACAAGTGATAAGGACCCCGCTAGACGGAACCGAGCGAGATTGTCTAATAGAGGTTATCAATGATTTTTCAAACTTTTTTATTACTGGCACTGCTACCACTACTGTAACGACAGGAGAAATGCACATTAATTTAATTAACGACTCTCCAATAGTGTACCGCCCTTATAAACTTTCATTAACTGAGAAACTCAAAGTTCGCGAAATCATTGACGATCTTCTTTTTAAAGGCATTATAAGAGAATCCGAGTCGGAGTATTCTAGCCCGATTATTCTGGTTAAGAAAAAGGATGGTTCTGACCGAATGTGCGTCGACTACCGAGCCTTAAACAGAATAACCGTGAAGGATCGGTATCCGCTCCCTCTAATTGATGATCACATTGATCGTCTAGGTGATAAGACGATAAAGCGCTTCTCTTCTCTTGACATGGCTACCGGGTTCCATCAAATTAAAGTAAGCCCTTCTTCTATACCCAAAACTGCGTTCGTAACACCAGATGGACATTATGAGTACTTGAAAATGCCATATGGACTATGCAATTCCCCGATCGTATATCAAAGATTGATCAATAAAACACTCCGTAAACACATTGACGCCGGTAATGTCCTAGTGTATATCGACGACGTGCTCCTAATGAGTCATTCAGTGAAAGAGGGGATTGAATTATTACGGAGCGTTTTAAAAACTTTGACAGATGCAGGGTTTTCGATAAATCTTCGTAAATGCGTATTTTTAACTACAGAGATCGAATATCTAGGAAGGGTTATAAGCGAAGGACAGGTCAAACCAAGTCCTTCTAAGATAAAAGCTCTAGTAGACTCTCCGGTTCCACAAAACGTTAAGCAGGTACGACAATTCCTAGGACTTGCGGGATACTTTAGACGTTATATAAAAGGGTTTGCTACAAAAACACGTTGTATATCAATGCTCACGAAACAAGGAGTAAATTTTTATTGGGGCACTGAACAAGAAACGGTCCGTCAAGAAATTATAACACTACTTACTACTGAACCTATTTTGACCATATTTGATCCTTCTCTGGCCACCGAGGTCCATACCGATGCGAGTAGTATAGGTTACGGTGCGGTACTTATGCAAACTCACGACCTTAATAATAAGAAGGTAGTTTCTTATTTTAGTAAAGTTACCCAGGGTGCCGAGAGTAGATACCACTCATACGAGTTGGAAACTTTGGCGGTTGTGAGAGCATTGCAGAACTTTAGGCATTATTTAGTTGGTATTAAATTCAAAGTTATAACAGACTGCAATGCCCTCAAAGCCACCGAACGAAAGAAAGATCTGCTGCCGAGAGTAGCTCGTTGGTGGGTTTACCTACAAGATTTTCATTTTGACATTGAATATCGCAAAGGTACGATGATGTCTCACGCGGACTACCTGAGCCGGAACCCTCCTTTACAGATAAATAACATTGTTAGACCACGTAACTGGGCCCAAATTGCACAAAAAGCTGACGATGAGACGCTACAACTCATTCAAAGACTTACTGAAGGTACTCTCGACTCTAACAGATATGTTTTACGCAATGACATTCTGTATTACAAATATGCCCCGGTCGGTGAAGAATCGCGATTGCTTTGTTTCATCCCTAAGGGTCATAGACTTAGTCTGTTGCGCATATTTCACGACGAGCATAGTCATATTGACTTTGACAAAACAACAGACCTCATTTTAAAGCATTTTTGGTTCCCTGGCATAAGATCTTTTGTAAAGAAATATATAAAGCACTGCCTTATATGTATTTCAAAGAAAAGGGTACCTAGAGCTCCCCTTCAAAATATAACTTCCTGGCAAAAACCCGAAATACCATTTTCAACTATACATTTAGATACCCTAGGCCCCCTTCCCGAATCTCAGGGCTATAAATTCATTCTTTTAATAGTAGACGCTTTTTCAAAATTTATTTTACTTTACCCTATGTATCGACAGGACGTAGGGGAATTGTTAAAAACAGTAACAAATTCTATTGCTCTTTTTGGTGTACCTAAACTTTTCGTAACAGACAAAGGTAGAATGTTTGAATCATCAGAGTTTACTAAATTTCTTAATGAGGTAGGCTCCACGATTCACTATATCACACCCGAAATGCACCACGCAAACGGGCAAGTAGAGAGGTATGCTCGGACGGTGCTTAATATGCTACGCATAGAGGTTAACCACAAATCTACTACATGGTCAAAGACGTTGTGGAGATTACAACTGACACTCAACATTACGAAACAAAAGACTACACAAATGTCGGCTTTGAATCTTTTGATTGGAACTGATGCAACAACCCCGGTTATCCGATCGCTTATTCGTGACGTGGCGATTGAAGACTCCACAAATCGGGAGGCGCGGCGCGATTTACACAGGCAAAGGGCGTCCGAATTACTGGAGCGGAATAAGGCTGCTCAGGACGCTTACGTGAATCGAGACCGGCGGCAACCTAAGAATTTTAATATTAATGATCTAGTTTTTGTGATAAAGTTTTCTCAAGCCACAGGTAAACTAGATCCGGGCATGAGAGGACCCTACCGTGTAGTTCGTGTCCTGCCAAGCGGCAGATATGAACTTCGGTTGCTGAGTGGGTCCTTTGGGAAAACGACTCAGGCGGCGGCACAGCATATGGTGCCTTGGTATGGAGAGTGGTGTCCAGACACCTGTGCCGCATTCTTTGATGGTGAGTACCTACATGTGAGGGCGGACTGCGGGACGCACCTCTTAGTAGCGGACTGCGGGACGCATACTAGGCATGTTGGTACCTTAACGTGTGAGGGCGGACTGCGGGACGCTCCTCTAAGCATCGGACTGCGGGACGATGGCTTAACACGTTTGATGTAGAACGAACTGCGGGGCGTTCTTTGATAACTTTGGATAACGGACTGCGGGACGTTATCAAATTTGTGTGAAATGATTATTATAAGGAATGATGAGTGTATGTAATGGTTAGAATGTAAGAGATGTGTGCAGGGGCCTTGTAAGAGACGTATGTGAGGTGTGTGATGACAATTCTGTTTACTCTGTTCTACAGATGAAGAAAACGCTGATGTGGAATAATACCCAAATCGCTCACTTTACGGTCACTTTAAACGTTTTTCTCTGTGTAATATTTCTAAAACAAAAATACCCACATAACTAGAAATAAAACACCAAGCCTGGTTTTTATTGTTGTCTTGTTTAAGATTCGTGATTTTATAGTTCAGGCTTCATAATGTGTAATGCTAGAGCTAGTTCACGTGACAAGTCGCGTCGACACATGACCGATGTTAGGCGAGCTAGGTCAGGTGAACGTACGTTACGTTCTCGTTCGAAAGATAGGTCAGGCAAACGTGCGTTACGTTCTCGATCGAAAGATAGGTGAGGCAAGCGTGCGTTACGTTTTCGAAAATCAGACGAACCCAGTTCGCACGTTTGACCTGGTGGACTCTATAACAATTAATGACCTGACTGAAAGGTGAAGTGTCAACCTGACCGTCAACAATTCGTGGAATGTATTTAAGGTACTTTTTTTATCACGATTTATTTCAAAAGAGACTTTGGCGGGTACCGTCATTAAAATTAAATTAAAATTAATGCCGAAAAACTGAGTGAAAAACATCACTACCCGCATTTGCAAGTAGCTTTATTTCTTTTCGGATTAAACGTTGAAAAAAAAAAACATTAAAAAAGAGGAAATCGCTCAGGCGACCGTATTGGCGACACTTGTCTCAGTTTAACCCACAACGTCAACGTTGACGTGTCATACGTTGATTTAATTTAACGGCTGTAAGCTGAGTGAGTACAGTAGCAAGCCAGTGGATACGAGAGGAAAACCAGCATTATTGTTGCGTAACGGCGAGCAACGGCGCAGCAGTCGTCAGTGTAATACATGGTTTGCTTAACATGTGGCAAGCCTGGTCACATCTCAGACCACTGTGAGTGACATCGGTAACGATGGTGGCAGCAGCGGCAGTGTCGCAGACAGCAGTGACGCGCTAGGGTGCGGTAGTGTGCCAGTCAGCTTTGGCATGCAAGGCTGCGGCAGCGTGCCAGTTAGCTGTGGCACACAAGGTCGCGTCAGTGTGCCAGCCGGCACAGCGCGCAAGACGGCGACAGTGTGCCAGCCGACACAGCGAGCAAGACGGCGGCATTGTGCTAGCCCGCACTGGCGCGCAAGGCGGCCCAGTGTGCTATCCGGCACTGGCGCGCAGGGCGACGGCAGTGTGCCAGCCGGCACAGCGCGCAAGGCGGTGGCAGTGTGCCAGCCGGCACAGCGCGCAAGGTGGCGGCAGTGTGCTACCTGGTAGTAGCACGCATGGCAAATGGGGTGTCAATGTCTGCGTTGTGCAGTCAGCAACGCACACGTTACAAAATTAAAGATGAATCGATTTGCTTTACTTGTGTTGATTCTGACACTAAATGCTCTTTTGTTAAAAGTTAGTTCTTTGATTGAAATTTAGCTGTTAATGTGATAATGATTTGAATCAGTTGATTGATTTAAAGATTGTTGCTGTAGCTGGAATAGGTCAAATACGAGCATTCAGTGTGAGACATATTTAATGTTGTGTATTGAAAAGCGATTAACGAAATTTAATATTACCCGACATTTATTTCGAAAGTGACCTTATGTTAGTTTGAGAGATTTTACTAGAAGTGGCCCATTTTGAAATGGTACGATTGGTTGAGATGAGAGATTTTACTTAAAGTTTTCCATTTGCTATAGAGCGATGATTCAGACCGTGTTCTGTGAGTAAGGTTCATACAAGTAAGGTAGTCCTCAATTGTGTAACAGTTTTTGATTGAATGATTTTGTCCCTGTAATGCCAACGGGACATGTACCAGTCGAGGTTGATAATGATGTCAATGTTATTTATGAAAGAGTTCAGTAATGTAACTGTGGCTTGAGTAGTGGGTTCTACCTGCCGTGCCGTGACTTGGGCACGTGCTATCCATTGAATGGATATGCGTACTGTTTTCATTCACGTGGTGAATGGGGCAATGTAATTGCCGTCGGCTAGAGAGCCGTGGCGCTAAAGGTTTTACTCAAATGTTGCTTTGTGTTTTATGTGTAGTAGAGAGTTTTATGTTGAACGACTGTGGTACATGGCCCAGGGCAATTGAAAGTTATAAATTTCTAAAAATCTCATGTTCATTAATGGAAAAAAGTAAAGATGAAAAGTAAAGTAAAGTTTTAGAAGTTCTTTCCCATGAAAGATAAGTTTTGGTCAGGAGTGGCCAAGTGGAACAGATTGTTCTCGTGATTTACTTATTTACAGGGTTATCATCACGGCTGGCCGTGGCGCAATCAAGCCATTTCCGGGATATAATTGGATTTTGGAATGAGGGGTCCGTATCGAGTTGTCAAGGCGCTGCCTGGTGGGCGGTATCAGTTGAAGTTACTGAGCCGGCCTTGTGGAGGGACTGCACAAGCAGCCACCGAATATATGGTGCCTTGGCGCGGGGAGTGGTGCTGAATCATGCGCGGCCATGTATTGTAATCTACAGGACATGCCTACTGTGTTGACGCCTCTGTCCTGGTAGATTTTGATTTGTAGAACAAGCCTACTGTGTTGACGCCTCTGTTCTATTGACTGGGGATGCCTACTGTGTTGACGCCTCTGTCCATGTCATGGTGCTAGCCGGACAAGCCTACTGTAATGACGCCTCTGTCCGTTATTAATTATGACAGACGGTTGGGACGCCTTCCGTCTGCCTTTGTTCACAGGATTCGAGATCTGGATGAACTGCAAAATGACAAGTTTCGAGTAAAATGCATATGCTGGTGGTAATGTACTGGGGTTTTATGGGAGCTCTCAAACTGTTTAATTTATTTGTAGTTTTATGTAAATTGAATTTGTGTTGTTTTTTGTAGGCACCTAAAACTAAAGTGTACTATTGCTTTTAGATAATGACGAAGATATTGTTCCATCCAACATCAATGATACAGGTGCGGCTGACCCATTGGTGTTAAATGGTGCTAATACGCCGGGACCATCTGCTGCTTCCACCGTCGATCCCCCGGCACAAAGACAAAACGTCGAGGACGACGGAACGTCAGGAGAGGCCGAGTTAGGTGTTCCTGTATCCCCACCGTTGTAAACCTATAAAAGCCGAAGGCAGCTCTTGTAAGAGGCCTGTTGCTTCTCAACTCTCATAGCGTACGGTTGTGTTCGGCGTGACTTGTGTTATATAGATTAGTAATAATTATAATTTAGATAATTCATTGCTGTTATGTAAGTACTTTTGATTTATATAATTGGTGATTTATTTTGTTACGGAATAATCTATTTCGAAGTGAGGGTATTTTCGTTTGTTAAATCTAATTGCAATTTATAATAAATATGAAGTGTTGATTTTGTTTCTTTTTAATGTTTTCCACTCCTGGATCCTAAATTCAGAAGTGGGATAATACCCTAATCGCTCACTTTACGCTCACTTTTACCTTAAAGCGTTTTTTCTGTGTAATATTTCTAAAACAAAAATACCCACATAACTACAAATAAAACACCAAGCCTGGTTTTTATTTTGAATTTTATTGTTGTCTTGTTTAAGATTCGTGATTTTATAGTTCATGCTTCATAATGTGTGATGCTAGAGCTAGTTCACGTGACAAGTCGCGTCGACACATGACCGATGTTAGGCGAGCTAGGTCAGGTGAACGTACATTACGTTCTCGTTCGAAAGATAGGTCAGGCAAACGTACGTTACGTTCTGGTTCGAAAGATAGGTCAGGCAAGCGTGCGTTACGTTCTCGATCGAAAGATAGGTGAGGCAAGCGTGCGTTACGTTTTCGGTTCGAAAAAAAATAGATCAGACGAGCATCGCACGTTTGACCTGGTGGACTCTATTACAATTAATGACCTGACTGAAAGGTGAAGTATCAACCTGACCGTCAACATTTCGTGGAATGAATTTAAGGTACTTTTTATCACGATTTATTCAGAAAGAGACTTTGGCGGGTACCGTCATTAAAATTAAATTAAAATTTATGCCGAAAAACTAAGTGAAAAACATCACTACCCGCATTTGCAAGTAGCTTTATTTCTTTTCGGATTAAACGTTGAAAAAAAAAACATTAAAAAAGAGGAAATCGCTCAGGCGACCGTATTGGCGACACTTGTCTCAGTTTAACCCACAACG